>KV417644.1:77636-149776 GCA_001630335.1 Athelia psychrophila
GTCTGGCGACAAAGCCCACCTTCAACATCCCCGCTCCATGCGCCTGAATGACATTCCCGCTGGTGTCTTTCCACAGGTATCCGGGGACGATCACGCTTTCGGCAGCGAAAGCAGCGCAAGCGCAAGAGAAGAGGCAGATCAGCGCGGGCAGAGGGAACATGATGACTCTGGGTCGTGCAACGGTCCTATGTGGTATCCTAATTGTCTTATACAAAGGGGAAAACGTTCTCGTGCGTCCCCCACATGTTCAGCTATCAGCAGCTAGATTCCGAGGACAGCTTAACAGTGCCAGAGTTGGCTCAGGCGACTCGCGCTCGCGGGCCGGAAGACTGAACATGAGCACCAGACTCCGGAGAATACTGCCTGACGAGACCAGATGACGCAGTATGTGCCGCCCAAAGCGCCGAGCTTGACGATTGGGGTGCACATGTACAGTTACAGAAGCAAGTCGCTGCGCAAGCAATTGCAAGTCGGAACATAAACGTTAAACACTTGTGAAGCTTTATGATCACTGATCTCAAGAAGAGTCCTTAAGCGTCCCGTAACGCAGCAAAAGTTTCCGTGCACTATATCCATGTATAACGACAGTGAGTGTATGGTATACGTAGAGATCCGTTGACGTAGGCGGCAACGAAAGAGATAAAAGACGAAATAAGTACATACTGTATAAGTGGCGGATAAGGCACTGTCTAGCTATGGCTGCGCGTAGTGCGCAGTAAGTATGCACGGGATATCAGATATCATATAGCAGGACCAGAGGCGACGAGTAAAAGTAAACACAGAGAAAAAGATCAAGAAAAACCCAATGTTCAGAGAAGGGTCCAATCTACGCATGCGCCGACGACCACAAACACCGCCGTCATCCAGCCCGCCCCCACCGCCCCGCCAGCCGCCACCCTCAGCGCGCCCGACTTCTTCGTCGATGTCGAGTTGGCGCTGGAGGCGACCGCCAGCGCGTAGTCGCGGTACGCGGCCTGCATGAGCACGACGAACGCCTGCGCCTCGGGGCTCTCGTTGCCCTGGAACTCGTGCGTCTCGGGGTCGACGACGGGCGTGAGCCACCCGTCCTGCGTAAAGTGCGCGAGCGTCCCGGGCGCGTCGGTCACCGTCGGCTGCGGCGCGCTGGGCGGGGTGTACGTGGTCGTGTACGTGAGGACGGGCGGGACGATGCACCCGCCCGGGCCCAGGCTCTGCGTCGCGGTGGCCGTGGCGTTGCCCGAGAGGGCGGAGGAGGAGACGGTGGACTGCGATGCGGCGAGGGTGAGCTGCGAGAGCGCGCAGAAGGTCGGTGTTGGGGTGGGGATGGGGGTGGAGATGTTGACCGGGGGGATGCTGGCGGAGATGGAGGGCGCGGGGGTTTCGGTGACGACGCTCGTGATCCTGCGTGTCCCAGATGAGATAACCTCGGTCGAGAGAATGACAGACGCGGTGGGGCTTGCGGCGACGACGGTGGTGGAGGTCGAGAGGGAGACGGATGAGCTCGCCTTGGAGCTTGAGCCGCTAGATGAGCTGGAGCTGGAGCTGGAGCTGGAGCTGGACTTGATGCTGGCAACCTGGCGCTTGTACTGCTGGGGAAGAACATGCCTCTTCGCTGGCACAGATGGTGAAGCCTTGGACGAGGACGACGCGGGGTGCGTCGCAGTCGAGCTGGCCACGTGGCTGATGCTTGTGACGCCAGCTGAGCTGCTACCTGCGACCGAGCTGCTTCCCGCGACTGAGCTGCTGCCAGCGACTGAGCTGCTGCCCGCGACAGAGCTGCTACCAACAACTGAGCTGGAGATGGCCGAGCTACTAAGCACGGTCGAAGTCGAGCTCGCGCCGGCGGGTGCTGGTGCACCGAGCACGAGACGCGACTTGTCCGCGTAGGGGATGTAGGTGGTGACGTTGGTGAAGAGCGCGAGGCGGTAGACGGTGCTGGCGAGGAGCGCGGTGGACGCGGCGTCGTAGAAGTTCGTCGCCGAGAGCGGCAGGTCGGCGTAGTTGCGGAAGATAAAGTTCGCGTCCTGTAAACGAGTGAGTTACTTCGCGAATGGGTCGCGCACAAGGCTGGCTCGCTACTCACCATGTTCGTGTACATCGCCTGGTGGATCTCCGTCACCCAGTCAATCAGATCCTGCTGCTCCGTCAACATCGAGCTGTTGTACTGCGAGTTCCTGATCGTGCCGAGCACGCGGAGCATCCCCGCCGCCGCCCACCCGTTGCCCGTGCTCCAGTGCCCCTCGTCCTCGTTGGTTCCGCCCAAGAGGACGTGGCGCCAGAGCCCGCCGCCCGCAGTGGAGCTGTCGCGCAGGTAGGAGCGGTAGAGGGAGATCTGGTTGTAGGCCTCGTAGAGGACGGACTGGTTCTGGTAGATCATGCCGTAGTAGGCGAGGAAGGGCGGGACCATGTACACGCTGTCCGACTGGGGAAGAAGAAGCGATTTAGCTATCGAGTATGGATAGGGAGATGCAGGGAAAGCGGGATGGGGTCGTTGCTTGGATCGTGGAGCTCGTTGGCTCAGGAAAGGGACGAGAGCTCGCAAGCTCGTGGGGAATGCTGGCTGATACTCGAAAGATAATGCTCGATTGACTCACCCACAGCTGTACGTCGCTGACGATATGCGATATCGCGCCGTCGCTCGTATGCGGCACCACATCAAACAGATAGTTGAGCTGGTCCGTCGCCGCGCCCGAATAGTCCAGCCCATCGCCCAAGTACTGCTGCGTCCAACTCGCCAGAAGGACGGCCATTCCCAAGCTTGCGGGGTCGCCCGCGCTCGGGTTGCTGATGAGGGGCTGTGGGCCGGTGATGTTCCCATTCGAGATGGAGCGGTTCGCGACGATGTTGTGGGCGATCTGGAAGACGGCGCCGAGGGAATCGGCTACGGTGGAGTTGACGGTGGAGTCGGGCGGTAGTGTGTGGTTGGACGTTGCGGAGTAGTCGGGGGCGTTGAGCTCGAGGATGGCTTGTGTGCGGGTGCCGAGTTCCCAGCTGCCCAACGAGTGCATCGTTAGACACAAGTCGATTAGGGCTACTCGTCGAGTACGCACCTTTGCTTTGCACCATCCGCCAACCGCGCCTCGACGAGGGAGATTTGGGAGCTTGTCAAGTTTTGTGCCGCTGCCGACGACCACGAGAATGCGGCCGAGGCGAGGGCCGATAGGAGGGTAGTTCGTGAGAAGAGCATACTAGATGTGTGCCGCGATTATGGTGTATACCAAATGAATGTGGGGGTCGCGCGAGGCGAGGAGAGTAACAGAGGCAAGCGAATAGCTGCAGGGGGGAGGACGAACAAACCGCACGCTGCAGACTAGCGAGCAAGAAGAGGGCGGCGGAAATGGGGCCGTCGTCAGCCACAAGGCGCTTCAATTGGAAATTTCACTAGACTGTCACTGCAGCCGATCGCATCTTACGCTACTTACGTGCTAAGATCCCCCCACGTCACCATATTCTACTTCAGCGCTCCTCCAGCGCTGCGCCACCTTCGATTAATTCAATTCATTTCATATTCGTACTATTCAATCCTGAGCGAACGATACAACCAAGTCTTTCTGCTCGTTTGCTCGCCGCCACGTCGATGTTGCGACGGACAGGGTGACAATCATGCGAATCAGATGGATCATGTGTCGGACGCTGCCGCCCTGGAGAGGCCTGTATATCCGAGCGGCGGCCTAGATCTACACTACCTATTACGTACGCGATCCGAGCGCGATCACCGTTTTCCTTCCACACATGCCATGCAGCGCTGCCATGGGCTGCCATCGTCGATGTCGCCGTCAACTAGATTCAACCAAAATATGACTGCTCAAGAATAAGAGTACGACACAACAGAGCAACTACGACACATACAAGTACAGATAGAAAATGAAACCAAAACGTCCATTAGGCTCAACCTCGGGAACATACAAAAATACACAATCATACAACCTCGGGGACATACAAAAATACACAATCACGAGCAGCGGCTGCATGCAGACGGGTGCGCAACCGACAGGCCTGGGAACAGCCACGGCAGCCACGAGTGCCAACAAAGTTTAAACTGGCGTCGTCGAGTCTCGTCCGCCGCAATAAGACCGACACCCCGCACCTGATAATTGATCCATCAGACGCGCGCCCACAAGATCCCCTCTTCGCCTGTGATTCGCTCAGTGAAAAGCACGGGAAAGCGGGCGGGTTGAGCACTCACCGAATGCACATGATGTCATTCATGATCCAATGGGACCTGCTGGCAGCCAAGTTAGCGAAAGCATAGCATAAACGCATGGCGTAGCGAGCGGCACGTACCTAACGCCTGACCCGCCATCATGAATCACGCATCCACATCCATACGATCATCCCTTCAAACCACAAAGTCAGCAACCCGCATCCCACGAACGTCCAAACCGCAAGCAAATCACACACACCTCGCTTCCCGCCACCACCCGCCCTCCTCAACCCGCCGCACCCACTCCCTCTCCAGCGCCTCCCCCCCACTCCCCCGGTCCCCCTTCGACCCATCCCGCCCGCCCATCGCCCGCGCACCCACGACCTCGATCCGCCCGCCCTTGTCCTTCCGCGCGAGCGCCTCGTACTCGGTGGGCGACATCGCAAACTGCTCGTCCAGCGCGCTGGGCGGCGGCTCGAGCGGCGGTATCGCGATCCGGCGCAGCGTCGGCGGCAGCGGGGACGGCGGGTACGCGTACAGGCTCGCGCCGGGGCTCTTCGGCTCCACCTCCTGATCCGGGTCCTCCCCATCGGGGAACGCCTCGAGCAGGCGCGTGGGCAGCCGGTGGTTCGCGTCGCGCGCGTACGCGATCTCGAGCTCGCGCAGCGCAGGGAGCGCGGGCAGCTCCGCGCCGGGGGCGGAGAAGGTGATGGGGTGCTTGGGCGAGATGATGGCGAGCGTGAGCGCCTCGAGGGTGGGCGCTACGGCGTGGAGGATGCGGGAGATGGCGGACGCCATCAGCGTCTCGATGGGCTCCCTCAGCACCGTGCCGTCGCGCACCAGCGTGCCCAGCGCGCTCGCCCACTTGATCTGGTGCGCGCGCTCCCGCTCCTCCTCCAGCGCCGCCCCGAACTTGAAGTCCTTCACTTCCCATGGGCGCTGCCCGCGCGCGCGCACGGGCGAGGGCGGGGGCGACGCCATGAGGCGCGCGGCGGAGAACGCGTGCGAGGGCGAGGGCGGGGCGTAGTCCCCGCGGAAGACGGCGTCGTCGTAGACCGCCTGCGCGTCGAGCGCGATGTAGAGGTGCGTCGCGCGCGGGTACTCCTCGCGCGCCTCCGTCCCCGCGCCCAGCACCTCCCGCCCCTCGGTCGCGAGTATGTGCTCGAGCGCATCGGCGAGCCCCTCGGCCTCGTACACCCCGCGCACGGCGAGGTGCGTGTACCGGAACCGGCGCGAGGCGAGGCGCACGCCGCGGGAGACGGCGGAGAGGGCGCGGCCCATCTTGCCGCCATCGGTGCAGGCCTGCTCGAAGATCTTGTGGCAGAGCTCGAGCGGGAGGAGGTCGAATGCTGTAGGTGTCGCTGATGCTGGCGAGCGACTTGATGTATGTGTCGTGCTTGTATCGATGGGCGTCGTGTAGATCTTGTGACAGAGCTCGAGCGGGAGACGCCTGAACGCTGTTGGTGTCGGTGCGGCCATTCTTCGGGTGTGGATAGGTGTCGTGGTATGAGTAGGAAGTAGAGATGGTGTTATAAATCAAAGCGAGTGCGAAGATAAGCAGCAGGATGCGTAAAGCAATCAAGCACGCTGTGGTCGGGCGGTGCCGGCTAAAAGGCTATTCGGGCGCTGTGGATGTGGCGCTCTGTGGCTCAAACGCAGCGCGGTTCTCTAACCTTATGGCGATGGACCACCAGGAACTGTGTGATCAGCTGCTGCAATACGTCAATGGCTCTACAGTGGAGTCGGCGCCCGAGATGTGCCAGCGATGACTAGTGACTCGGGCAGAACGTAGGCCCAGCTGACCGACGCGGATTAACATGCAACGGACACCCGGACGGCGGACCGCACGCGCGCGCCGACTCGGAGGTTAAATCATAATCACTGCTCAAAGACGCAACGGACAGACGGCACTTGCACGCTTCACCTTGCTAGCATGGAGATACGGATATGAACCATTGACTCGGGCGAGGATAGCTGCATGCGTACACTCGAAATTCGTGCTGCCGCTGCCTGCATCTCAGCGAGAACAAAGGCCCGTCATGGCTGGGTCCCTGCCGAGAAACTCGAGTCACAACTCGTTGGATGACGAGTTTGGATGACCGCACAGACGGGAAACTCGGAATGTAATCTCACGAGCACTGTCTGCGATGATCGATCCGGGTGAGTATGCTTCTAGCTATCAGAATGCACGGATGTACTGACTGCAGGTGCGCAGTACTGATCACAGTGATCAGCTACAAAACATGCCGCCGTTGCGGCGACAAAAAACAGCAAATTGCGCAATGCACATGTAGCCGAACATATCTGAGGCTCCATTCGCCACTTTGCGTGAAACACACGACAGCTACGCTTGATATCGAGCCCAAATCCCGCTTGCTTATCCTCGACTCCCCCCACACACTGCCATCTTGCCTTCGAAATCAACGTTTCTTCATCTCAGCCATGCCCGTCGCCACTCTGCCATCCTTATCATCCACCATCGTCAGGCTCTCCCGTCCCCCAGCCTCCCACCCTCCCTCGTCTTCATACAAATGCTGCTCGTCCCCTTCATCCACACGCCAATAGTTCTTCCTCCCCGTCCCATTGGATCCTTCCTGGCTAGACGTCCACGATTCTATTCCCTGGGCATCTTGGCCGCCCACTTTGCGCTAATTCGGCTGCTGGCTTGAACCTGTTATATCCGCTTCTCCCAAAGGGGGGACACGTCGTCATCGCATTATCTTCGCGGCTGTATCATCCGAGCGGGAAGAACTCTTCCAGGATATCCTTGCCTTCGTGGCAGAGTGGCATTAGAGGTCAGAAATATCCTTCTTGGGCTTGCCGGAGGGGCTGCTGTCTATACTCGACGACAGCGTGACAGACAAGGCGCGCAGCTTCAAGGTGCGGAGAAAGCTGGAAGATGTGCTCGGGAGGAAGATCGCGCAGCTGCTTGAGGAGACGAGGTTCGGGAGGGGGGCGATGAGGAGGGACGGTTCGTTGAGCTATCCAGCAGGGCCGAGTCGTTGCAGCTCCACGTAATAGGAAAAGCAGCGCTACGCCGAGTCACGCAACCAGAGCATTCTTGCAGGGATGTAAATCTGGGCTGCTTGGTACTTGGAGCGGGGCCATGATATTAATGCGATCAATCTTCGGGCGGAATTCAGTTGCAAATGTACTGCGATAAGTTCTACGCAAGCAGAGTCGCATGTTGGCGCCGTTTGAAAATTCATTTCGCGCTTCATTGCGAAATAGTGCTTTCTGCATGCGAACGCGAGGAGGGGAGTGGTTGTGGTGTACTGTACCATTTCCACCAAATGTTTAGTAACGCGTAACGGCTAAAAATAAATAAAGACATTTTGCAAAATCGCCTCAACTCGAAAGAAAATCTGACGGGAAATTTCCCAAAACCGTGCACACTTGGTCGAAATGGTAAAGTATGCATCAGTATAGAGGCTGGTGTATGACTGCGTATGTGGAGCATGTTAGTTCATTTTCCATCACAAGCTGAGGGAGGCGAGGGGCCGTGGTTGGTCAAATTTTATCTGACATGGCCTACCGTGCAGATGTAGCATTATCGGAACTTGATTTCGACGTCTCTGAACTCCGAGAGAAAGCTTTATATACGATTTTCATGTCTCGCATTCGGAGCAAGGGGGTTGGATGATATGAGCGTGTAGTGAATCCTAACAGCATTTGGAAGTCTAACAGGTTGCAGTCGGCGTTGAAGTCATATTGGCGCTCGCAAATATTCAAGATTACCA
Organism: Athelia psychrophila; assembly: GCA_001630335.1. Lineage (NCBI taxonomy): Eukaryota > Fungi > Basidiomycota > Agaricomycetes > Atheliales > Atheliaceae > Athelia > Athelia psychrophila. Next base: position 85,500 of record KV417644.1, read on the forward strand.
GGAAACAGGGTAGATTTGGAGTAGATTGGCCACGAGCAACAATTAGGCAACAAAGTACTCAACTCGGGGCCGATCTCCGATCCCAGTACTCTTTATCAAGCAGCCCAGTTGATAATCATCGATCCATTCGCCGTTATACCACCACATCTCCTTCCTACGGCCCTCTTTCTTGAACCCCCTGGTAATAAGGGCCTCCCGTAAGATTTTCAGTAAGCGCCAGAGCTAGAGTATACTCACAGTCCCGTGTAAAGCCTCATTGCAGAAGTGTTGGTCGCATGCACATCAATTGAAAGACGATGCAGCGCCATCCACCTGAACGCATGATCGATCACATATACTGAGGCTTCAGTAGCGTAGCCCTTTCCCCAGTACTCCGGCAATATGGCCAGCGCAAAGTTCCCGTTGCGGCTTTTGCCAGGGAAAACGCGAATGGAACACTCGCCGATGAACGCACCGGTTTGTTTGAGGACAAGTACAGCATGAAAGGCCTTCTCGCAGTGTTTTTTGATCTGCGAAGGAATGAGAATCGCGATGGTCAATGTGAGATGACTAGAGAGTGCATAGCTACTTGCGATCTCCTTCAACTTTGTCTTGTTCCTCAGCGATTGATTTCCTTCGTATGTGATTTGGACCTTGGAGTTGGTCCACAGCGCGGCAATATCGTCGATGTATGATTCTTTGTCTCCCACATCATGCAATTCAAGCCTGGCAGTTTCGAGCATTGTAGTGGGCTTAATTATGGACCAGAAGAAGAAATAAGGTTGGTGACTGCGGTCAAGCGCACTTTCATGATAAGAGTCGGTGAGAGCATCAGATTCGTATGATTGTCATATGACCTCATGTCAACCTCGAGGCATTTTAGGTTCGAGCCACCCTCCACGAGGTCACATACAACGTGGAAAACGTGGGGAAAACGTGCTATTTTCGAGCGCCCCTCATCTTCGTAGAAGGGGCTTGGGTTGGGTTTGTGACAAGATGCTCAGATACGGCGGTATCTCCAAGACGCGCTGCAGCTTCAACCACCCCCCAGTATATCACTATTGCTCATATATCTACTGTTCCGAAGCAAATTTAGATATCTCTCGACTTACATTTTTTGCTGTTGATATATGAATCGAGTTAAATGGCCGTCAAACAACTTTTAACATTTTTTAATGCTTTATGGTTCGCTAGCTGGTGTGTATTCAACATGAGTAAATTAAGTTGGTAGGCTGCTAGTTTATCGGCGATCTGATGGGGTGGCTGGGTCTGTAAGGGTCTATATCGATATTATCCACCCAATCACTCTGTCCACATTGGCTGTACCACCAGTACATAATAAGTATCGTCTATTAGGAGCACTGACCCTGCGGAAGCCCCACCGTTCCACCGAGGAGTGTGGCACATCCACGAGTGGTGCTTGAGCACACCCATTTCGACGGACGGGCTATTGAGTAAATAAAAATTACAAGCAAGGATTGTTTGTATTAGATTTAAGGTTCTAAAACATGTCGCAATTGCGCTAAGGTAGGCTCACAGAGTTCGTGAGTGATAAGGCTGACGACTCCGTGACGAAATTATCGTCTATCGAGATTCGACCTGGGAGCTAGTGACATCAGGTCAAATCATTAGTAAGCGAAGCGGGAAAGCAAACTCGCCTCGCTGCCGCCTCGAAACGGGCTTGCTCTGAACCTGCTTCTGTGCAGTCCCTAACATCACTGCGCTTCAAGTGAAGTCGAATATGGCTCAGTTACACCATATATCTGACATAACCTACCGTGCGGGTGCGGTATTGTCGAGTTGCCTTCTGCCTGCGTTAAAAGAACTTGATTTCAACGTCTCTGAAATACGAGGGAAAGGCTTCTATATGATCATCTTGTCTCGCACGATGAGGAATGGGGTTGGATGATTGATGCATTTAGAGCATATAGCGTCTCCTGACAGCATTTGGAAGTCTATCAGGCTGCAGTCGGTGTCGAAGTCCGGGACGTGCAAGTATTCAAAGAACTCTAGAGCAGATTGGGTACGAGCAACAAAGTACTCAGCTCGAGGCTGATTTCTGAGCCCAGTACTCTTTATCGAGTAGTCCCAGTTGATAATCGTCAATCCATTCGCCGTTATGCCACCACATCTCCTTCCTATGGCCTTCTTGCTTGAATCCCCTAATAAAGAGGGCCTCCCGTAAGATCATCAGTGAGCAATAGAGCCAGATTATACTCACAGTCCCGTGTAAAGCTTCACCGCAGCTGTGTTGGTCGCATAAACGTCGATTGACAGACGATGCAGCGCCATCCACCTGAACCCGTGGTTCACCGCAAATGCTGATGCTTCAGTAGCATAGCCTTTGCCCCAGTGCTCCGGCAATATAGCAATCGCAAAATTTCCATTGCGACTTGTCCCTGGTAAAACATGAATGGAACACTCGCCGATGAATGCACCGGTTTTTTTGAGGACAAGTACAGCATGAAAATCCTTCTCGCAGTGTTCTTTGATCTGCGAAGGAGTGGGAATCACAATGTTCAATGCGAGTTGACTAGGATTATATAGCTACTTACGGTCTCTTTCACTTTCGCCTTGTCCCTTAGCGATTGATTCCCTTCGTATGAAATTTGGACTATGGAGTTGGTCCATAGGGCGACAATATCGTCGATGTATGATTCTTTGTCTCCCACATTATGCAATTCAAGTCTATCGGTTTCGAGCATTGCGGTGGGGCGAATTGTGGAGTAAAAGGAATGAGATTGGTGACTGCGGTAAATCACACTTTGAATGACAAGAGTCGGTGAGAGCATCAGATTCATTATGACTCGGTCAGGATGTGACTCGGAGCATTTAGCGATTTCATGGTCCGGAGCGGCCGCGGCGGAGCCCGCATCCACTGCATATATCGGCTGAAGCGGAGTCTGGATGAGATAGAAAACAGTGACCATGAGGATTTTGAGGACAAATGACTGCGATCACACCCAAAATATACAATGACAGCTCTCGGTCTCTGGTCCATCGTTGTGCTTATAACATAATGATATGCCAACGGCGGAGCTGGGGGTAGAGTGGTGAAGTGACTGTCTCGATAGATTCTATCCTGTGTCCCATAGGATAGGTGTCGGTTGTAAAGTCGGTAAGGCGGGGAAACGGCATGAGAGGGATGTCAAAAGACATCCCTAAACCATAAAGCTCCAAGATTTGCACATCTTTCGCGACGGCTGTTAGAATCGCCGATACGGAATCTCTTGTGCTATATGCCACAGAGTGTATCGTATTCTTGATCGAAAGACGTGCCGCTTCATTATTCGTGTTGGACGACGGTCAAGAGCGAGATGAGATGAAAAGGAATTGCACACGATGGAGGCGCGGCGGGGTCTTGATTAGCAGTCTCTCAAATGAGGTGATTTGGTTTCGCCCAAACAGTGCGATACTCTGGAGCTTGAACGGCTCAGAGACTTTGCGAAGATATTTCGATGTTAAGGACAGCGATCGCTTTGTGAGTCCAGAGTCAGTTCAAGCGAGGGACGATATATCCGTCCAGATCTCTGGTGGAATATTTTTCACGAAGCGATAGAGGACGGGCAAGTGGTGGCTCAGATCTGGGGGAGGAAGGGTATCTGTGGTTATTCAAGACGTGGAAATTGACAGAATGGCCTCCATTCCCACGCCACTCAGTCTAACTTGTCTGATAGCATCTATTACTAACGATTCCCGTGACGTTACTCTTCTCCGAGATCAACTACATCCTCGCGCTTTATGGGCTCTTTCTTATAATTTTTCTGCCACACGTTGGCACCCTCCTCGCGTCGTCCCCTCCTGCACTCGCACCCGCGCTCGTGGCGCAGATGACACTCCTGCTGGAAACCTATTACGACTTTATGTGGCAGGAACTGCCGCCCGCGATCGAGGACGCGCACGAGGAGTTCTGGAGAGCAAGGGAAGGCGGGGTGATGAGCGTGTGCAAGACACGGGTGCTGGAGATCGTGGAAGTGCGTATTCTGGGCTTTGTCTTCCCTGCCGTTTCGGCTTTGCCATCGTGAAACTTCGATCCCTTATTTATTACTTGTGTCACCGTTCCTTTTCGCTTTCCACCCTCTATGGAGACACGATCACGACTCAAGCTAACACCCGTATTTCCGTTACCAGCTCCACATCAAGCTCCCCATCCAGTTCATAAAGGTCTCTTCCGTCGCCGCATTCGTGTCCGTCGTTTGGGCGCTTGTGGGCGCGTAGCGGCCGCCGGGCGGTGGGGACGATTGGGTGCGTTGGTCTTTCTGCATCGCATTGTTTTTTGTTGTGGTATTCGTGTTCGGCTTCGGCTTCGGCTTTTCGTTTGGTATGGATGGAAACAGAGTTCCAGATGCGAGTATTAGTGCCTTCTACGCCCCCCACTCATTCGACGCTTCGTGCTGTATTCTACTACCATCCTGCTCTGCTTTCATTCATTCTTATCATCTTCATTATGCGAACTTAGGACATCAGAACGCGCGCTGACCACTCCCCTCTCCACAGATCGTCTCCCAGACCCTGCGCTTCACCTCCACGGCGACCCGCTCGGGGTACTACAACGACATCTTCGGCTTGGAAGAGACCATCGAGGGGCTGGTAAAGGGCATCCTGGCGCTGAGTGTGGGACTGAGATGTGCGTTCACTTTCTTAAATTATATTCTAATCCATTAACTGACCCTTCCCATTCATACAGAACACGAAATGGACCAATTAGAAGCCGGCCCCCTCAAATGCATCTACCTCGGCCCCGAGCGCATCACCTGGCGCCAAGCTACCCACGACGTGTTCTAGGCGCTCGTCGTCAGTGGGTACGAGGCGGAGGTGACGGAGATCGTGGGGAAGTGCTTCCGGGAAGGGCTCACGACGTACCATGGCGCGAAGGGAAGAGTGGGGACGGAGGGCGAAGGACAGTGCGGCGTATCTGCTGACGGTGGTCGCTACGCGCAGAGGGACGACACAGTGAGTCACAACTTCGCTTTTGTCTCATTTTGTTCAATCAGGAGTGGTGCTGAATTGAGATTGGCAGCACGGAGTAACGAGCACGAATAGCTTGGTGGACATCGCGGAATTCTTCTTGGACCACGCTTTTGAGGACTTGCAGGCGGAAGCGGGGACGGTTGAGCCCGTCTTGCAGGTCGATGCTATCGGCTATCTCTACAACTTTCGGAGTCAGGTGCGCTTCTTCCTTATCTTTACCTGTCTCTGTCCTCCTGTCCCTATTCTGACGATGGGATGACTATAGCTCACGAAATATCAGCTACTCTCTATGCTGCCCCTGCTGGTGCGCCATCTGGGCTTGGCAAACAACGTATGCTACATATATGATCAACCGGGAGCTCTTCATCAAGAAGCACCAGTTTCTGCTGTGAGTCTTCTTGTTCTCGCTGCGGCCCGTTGTGATGCTGACCGGGAGATCGCAGATTCACGACCAATGGAGTCTCTTTGGAAAACGCGCAGAGGAAGTTGCCAGGCTGGGTTTCCTCAAGTACGCCCTCATCTGTCTATGACATTAGAATGCTGTATTCAACAGCGTGGTACACATATTGACATACCTATCAGCAGTATTTGCAAAAGCGCACCATGTGTTATTTGGCGAGTTTTGTTTGTTGATAGTACATGTCATCGCTATCCTTTTTATCAATACCATTCTTATAATCAAGGACTCCCGCAGCACCTGATACCCTGTCTCTTGTTCAAGCGTTAGACTTAGTTAAGGCTAACCGCCTGCACAAATCCTTTTTTTGTCGTCGTTTATCGTTGTGAGGAAGCAGGATATTTTGTGCTGAACTATGAGCTCACGCCGTTCCAGCAACTAATCGGCATCGCTGAAGTTCGTTCGTTATCTTTCGGCTGAAATCTGGCCGGTTCAATAACTAAAATTGGTTATAAGTACAAAGAGTACAAGATACTTCGCCCTCTTTGAAGGCTTTGATGCTTCACGAATGCATGACTGGGCTTATTCCTCCAATCACTTGTCTCCATTGCCAGCTGTTGCTTGATCTGTCTCCAAGGGTAACTATATCAATATTTCCACGGCTTCATTGAATGCTACTTGGAGTAAGTCGCGAAGGGCGGGGTGTCTAGCTGGCAAACTTTGGCTCTCCAGCCTCTGACTTGCTTGCCAATGGCGACTCTACAATTTGGAAAAAGGGGACCGCGACATAAATCAAAGCTTCTATGAGAAATATCAATGACGATCAATAGGCTCTATTCCTCATACTATAGCCTATCTCAATTCTGACGTGCTACGCAGCCTCTTCGCCCACTCTTCTTCATAATCATTTCCAGTGCTACTACCTTTCCCCTCGATTGCTGCGCTGTTGTCTATTTCGTCCCCGTGCTCTTCGCTGGCCTGGTGTTCGCCTCCGCGGTGCTCCTCATCCTTCAAATCCTTCCGAATGGCACCGTGCTCGAGTAGTCACTGGGACTCCACAATCAATTCATAACAATGGTATGTCGAAAATTGCGTGTCCGTATCTTGCAGCCTGCAACGTATTTCCTTAGTGCCCTCCTTCCGCATTCACGTCCGCCCCGTGCTCGAGCAGCAACTGTACATTGGTGTGGTCCCCGTCATCAGCTGCGGCCTGCAACGCATTTCCGTGATACCCTCCTTGCGAATTCACATCGCATACTGCGTGAGCAGCAATCAGCGGACCATGCAATCGAGGCCTTTAGCAGATGCAACCCGCAGCGCGTGTCCATATGCTCCTCCTTCCACATGAACATCCGCACCATGCTCAAGCGGCAGCCGAATTGATGACAATGACATGCAAGGTTGTTTGGAGAGATGTTAATCGTAATTAGCAATTACCCCCCATTTGTACAAGCGCCTAATTATTTAGGAGCGGAGAAGTGCCGACGTGCAATAAGATAGGGTCAGATGGAATAGAACGAGGGGCGTCGATAATTGAGCACGCACCAAAGAGCCCATTCGCTATAGCCCAGCATCCCACCTGAAAAGGGCGAGAACGATGCCACAAACATCGTTTTACGAGACATCCGACTTTCAATCAAGAAACATGGTACATGGTGGGACTGAGAAAGTCTCAGCGAAAGAAGAAGAAAAAGAGTGTCGAGAACGCACCATAAAACGATGTGCCCATTCAGCCTCGCCGTCGACTGCCCTCGCCTTCCTGAAGAATACAGAGATACTTTGAGTCAGCCCGTTCTGCGCGACACAGAACGAGCCGACGGAAGTACTTTTTGGGCCTTCGACCTGACCGTTTCCTGGCGCCAGCATTGTGCTCAGCAAGCGAGTACAGTCTCATTGGCAGTATGATCCTAGTAGAAAAGCCTATCAGCGACTGTGAATTGGGGAGCCATTAGAATCGAGAGAATAATGCCGTAAATTCAGAATCTGTCGGTGCCTGGACTTTGGGGGCGCCGAGATGTGTTCACCAGATGTGAATGAATTTCTTTCCGTCAAGCACACCTCAGTTTCTGAAATAAGGAGTTTATGATAGACTGGCCGAATATCACCCCCGAAGAAATGGAAACGCGCGGCAGGAAAGGAAAGGAAAATGAGAGGGGTGTGAAGAAGTGATGGAAGGGGCACGAATGATGATTGGGAGGGGCAAGAGGGACGGAGATATGAGAGTAATGAATGGCCATAGGAAGAGGCATAAAAGGGGGAACACGAAGGAGACTAGAAAGGAGTCAGATAAAGAGCGGCTGTACAAGGTATATGAACGATTGTTAGGCACCGGAAGATGCGATAAGAGGATGTACGCACCATAGAACACTGGGTCACGATGAGACCCGCCCAAACCTGCTGGGAAAAGCGATCCACGGAAGAGAAGCAGAAGGCGAGAGAACATAAGAGTGAATGTAACGAGAAAGAAATGAGAGGAAACACGCGCAGTCCCCTTCGTCACATTTGCTACGCCCAGATAATACATAATAAAGACCTCGAGCAAGACAAAATGCGCCCAAGATGCGGGGCACACGGTGATGAGGAGGATTCCCGCAGCTGCGAGCTAGACCATCCCAGACGCAGCGAAAGTCAGCTGAATGATGGGGTGAGTGGGAGGGGGAAGAGAAGAAGAAGAGACGCACCAGAGAATGTCAACGACTGTTGATAGAGAGGATCACAGCGGCCCGGAGATGACCGCGACAACGATCGTTGTATACTAGTGGAAACTGATCAGTAAACCACCAAAATAATGGACTGACACATGAAGAATGATGATGTACGAGTGTCTGAAGGGCGGACGCGAAGAGGTACAAGATCGACAGCTGCAGGCTGGAATAATCCAGCTCATTAGTCATAACGCTGATACGGGGACAAGGCAATAACTCGGTGGCATGTTTCGAGCCCTACACTCGTGGAGAAGGACGAATCCTGGACGATGATGGACATGGTCAGCAAGCACAGCGGAGGAGGCCGAGCGGATCGGCGATAATCGGGCGACGAACCGGGTGTTGTCGCCTTTTTTGCTTAATCCACGCTTGCTGCGCGTTCGGGCCGTGGTCTGCTCAGGTGTTCAGCGAGGCTGTAAAATCTGGACCTCACTCGCAGATGCATTTCGAAATTCGCACTTACGAGGCTGGTATATTCCTAGAACTACGCAATCAGTGCTTTTGAATAGGACAGCCAGCACCTGACGGGAGTTCCAAACCGAATTGAAGGGAACAATGAAAATAATGAAATAGATCTACTGAATTCTCACAACTTCATTGCGACTTCGGATAACCAAGGATCCTCTCCGGGCAACACCTTCTCGCGCAAACTCCAACACCCTTCCCCACCATCTACCCTCTCCAGCCACTCCCCAACAGTATGCCGCTCAGGATATCCAGAAGACGGATACAGGAGAACGAATCGTGCATCACCGCGCGTGTTCATATCCATTAGGATCTGCATGAGATATTCTGGAGGTGCGGCATCGGTGTGCCGTCTGGGGATCACAGGGATCACGGGTTTCACGTAGACCTTCTGTATGCTTGATGGCAAAGCAGAAATCGACAGTGATCTGCGAGTGTAATCTTTCATGATACCCCATGGCATGAAGCAGCTTTCCAGAACGCGGATGTGGCTCAGCAATGGAGCAAGCACCGAAATGCACGATAAAAAAGTCGTGCGGAAGTGCATAGGAGCTCTTGTCGTGATATTCCAGTAGCGGAGCGCTGGGAGCAATGCACACGACCGAGAGCCATGACTGCCCTTTGCGCGCTCAAGGTCTGTAATGGTATCCACCATATGGAGCTCCAAGAGACGACTGTCGCTTTGCAGTTCGCGCAGACGGGGGAAGCTGAGGAAGGGCATGGGATGATGCTCGTAAGAGACGAAATCGATGTGGAGGATCTCGATGGTGGGAGCGATTGCCGTCAAAATTGCCCAGAAGGCATCAGATCTGTCCTTCATAGTTGAATCGGACAGATCATCAGGTTTGAGCGAGCTGAGGAGCGGTTCTTTGGCGATGAAGAGATATTTCACTCTACGAACATGGACAGGCATTTTTTCGATGGTGCTTGCAAAAGCCAGTATTTGATGCAATCCATGGAGGGCGATGCTCTGGTACTTCATTGGCTGCGACACCGAGGAGAAGAAGTGCGACACGGATGCGAGAGAGCGGCCCGTGAGGCCTGTATCTGTACAAGCCTCGTTGAATATCTCTACCCAGATTTCAGGAGGGATGTGATCGGCGTGAGATCCCTGTTTTGAAATCGGCATGGTGCACCTGCTGTAATGCAGTTGATGGCCCGTTTCGATCAAGAGCGTAAGGAGAGGACTGGAAACGCAATGGAAGCCTGCGACTTAAAGCAAACTTAAAGTGAAAATATGTTTGGGTACATCCGCCGCGCCACGAATCCTAATGGAGACATTTTGGCCCATGTTGTGGCAAGTTCGAGAGTCCTGCCTATCCAACTGCCGATGTTTGGCCGATATTCCACAACCATTCCAATGCCATGGCTACTTTGTGGTGGTAGTTTTGCCGAAGTCCGGCTTGGTCCGGTTCTCAAGGAATTTTAATCGAACTGAGAACCACACCATGGTTCTGGTTCATCCAAAATCAAGCACCGAGAACCGAACCATTAAGAACAGGTTTGGGCAGTTCAGTTCGCGTTCAGGATCAGCTCGAACGCCGAACTGGACATCCGTCCAGTTCTACCCAAGGGGGAGGACCGAGGACCGAACGGGCGTTCGGTTCTCATCAGTTCGGGCTCGGACAGAAGTTCAGAACCGAACTGCTTTCCGCCTATGCATTCTGCTGCTTGATATCGACCAGGCCTCTTACAAAATTAATGCCACAGAGATCACTTAACACAAGGATACGACTGGACATTAATGTAGTCAAACTTCGTATTGGACACTCAGCGGCACGACATAGATCTATGTAAGAAGTGCCATGAAGGAGCGCTGCTTTCCCTAAAACAATTCGTTTTCAGTCCCACTCCATCTATCATCGACAAGGGATAAAAGCGGCACACGCACTCTTGACGCTTCGGATCTGTATGCAGAGCGACAGATTTTCAGGGCGCCCAGACATGAAAATAAATATTTGTAAGGGCATTGCGAACGGTGTACAGATTGTTACCGAAAACAAAAACGCAAACGTAAGGATGAAAAAGAAGAAGGTAAAGAGAGGGACCAGTTGCTTGAGTCTTAGCCTCAGCAATACAACCCCAACTTGAGTTGGGAGCATATTCAACGAGACTCGAGAGTGCTATGATATCTGTCCAGGTTGCGTACACCGCTGATCGCGACGGCAAGCATCAATGACAGATAACAAGCGACCCGAGAAAGATTCTCCGTTCACGTGTTGGGCACTGCTCACAGAGGCTTCATAGACGAGCAGTCGCACATGGGGACCAGAAATAGGGCAGTTGCAGTGGACACGGCGAGTCTAGCTTGTGTCTTTCGCAATATCCCACTTAGTAATTTTGCAATTGTAGTCAATATGCGAATCATACACGAGATAGTCGTCAAACTCACCGGAACGATTGTTCCTGAGCGTAAGTCCACTCTGCTTCATTAGTACCGTTTCGGAGCACTGGACTAGAATCAGCTATTATTTAACGTCGAACACCAATCATAGCGCAGGTAAAATCATACGGACAGCAGAAGATATTGTTTCAAATTCTTTAACCGCGAAGCAAAACCACGCTAGCTATGCAGGATAAACATCAGGTAGAAATAGCACACCGACAAACAAAGTGGAATATGTAAACTTCGAAGAATAATGATGGGAAGCTGTTCCTTTTTGCTTCGCAGCACGCCCACAACACATGTAAGCACGACGGAGCCATTGGTTTTACCCCGCCATCATGAAGCCCGGTAAACAGGAGCGAAGACGCCCGAGCCTCCAACGCCAGGAAAGCAAAAGACGCATGGCTCGGCTGGCTCGCATGCGGTAAACAACGGGCAGACATGATGGAGCGACAGGAATGGGGAAGACCGACTTGATTAGCTGAATACGCGGTTCCATATGAGCCCTCGAGGCTTCGCAGCATGACCGCAGACCAACGACCCCTCAACATTGCTCCAGAGCCGCCTAGATACTCCCCCGATAATCGCGAACACAGGGACGAAGTGACTTTCGCTACACCCCCAAGTTCCGCGACGGGACCCGGACCACATATTACACGGCTCGAGTCACTCACGGGCTAGAGTAGAGGAGGGAATGCAGACGAAAGGGAGTTTGGAAGAAGGGCAGAGGACAGAGGAGATAGAATGGAGCTCACTTTCAACGCGATTTAGGACCTCCAAGGCAGTGAAGGGTCGAATCTCCTCTTTTCCGGCCTAGCGAAGGGAGCGGCAAGGATAGAGCAGATCCGATTTGCTGTATCAGAGGTCCGGATTCGTGTTGGAAAATAGAAAGCCCGGGTATATTGGTACGTGGGCCTGCAAAGATAGTTTCGATGATGAGGAGCGCAAATCACATCAAGGGTGGACGGGGCAAGCAAGAGGCAATGCGGAAGGGCCGAGTTTATGTAGACTAACGAATGCTCTAGAAGATTCGGTGACAGCTTGCGCAATCCACGCGGTTTGTCGAGAGAGGATAATAGCCTTTCCAACTTGAACTGGGGGGCTCTCCTTTGGTATGATTGATACGGCCAGGCAGAGTCGCAGTCGAAGTGGAAGACCCGAAGCAATTCCGTTTGGCAAACTCAGAGATGGGTAATAAGAACAGCATGTGGATGAAATTCCAGGTCCCATGAAGACGCAGAGTGGTCAGAGTTTACATGCAGCCCAGTATTCAGGGAAGAGGGTGCCGGCAGGGGGAAAACGCGGGAATATAACGAGCGAAGATGGGTAGTCATATAGACCGCTGATTCTCTGGAACATTCTTCGAGAACACGTGGTGGGCCAAGAGAAGAGGAACAGCTACTCGACCTAGAGGTCGAAGTAGGTATGAAACGGCAAGTTGAAATCGAAACCTCGTGTGGCATGAGGTCCATTCAGCGGACTCGGACAATCCAGTGACTATCACAGGAGCTCCTAGAAGAGTTAGATGACTCGTAATTGGATGCTTGAGGGCGGATGGGTGCTGAGCGCTGAGAGTTGGCTGAGAGTCGACCGGATTTAGGGGGCATATCCTCCGATTCCCACGCCACAGATAACCGACCGTCGATCTTGCAGCAATCTTGCAGTCTGCCTCGTGGTCATCCTACTTCTTGGAAGGACAGCAATGGTAGATGATAATTCCCTGGACCCCGGACCGAACTATGTACCACGCAGCTATACTGTACCCGACCACATGTTCACGGGTTGTTACATTTTACCAGTTCAATCTTGATGAAATACTGTATCATTACGATCTGAGGTTCGGCCTGATTTCGTGTGACCGAGGAAATTGGTTAGTTCACATGTTCAGATGTGCTTGTGACATTGTACGAACTTGCCTCTGGTTCAAAACAAGATCAAAAATGGCAATCTGCGCGGCTTTTTGGTGGCTCGGGCGAGGCTAGGGCGAAATTTTTGTCACAGAATATGTTCGTTGCCTAGATTTTCGTGTGATAGTCACACGAAATAGGCTCAGTTCAGAAGGCCTTGGGACAGGTGACGAACTTCAGATCGTAATGATACAGTATGCACAGTTCAATGCCGATGGTTTCCGTTTCACTATCAAAAAATGATCAGTTCAAGTTTTTTAAAGTCCAGCGCCGCCCAACATACCCGCAACCCTCGCTATCTGCTCTTGTTCTTAAAAGGGGGCCGTGCTACAGCAAATACGAAGTAACGAAGAAGTGCGGAAGAGCTGGATGAGAGAGCACTGAGTAATGTAGAACACTTAGTAGCATGCCAAAATTTAAATTTTGCGATTAGAAAAATTTCCGGGAAATTAGACATGTTACATGTATGAAGTTTAGTTCAACTCGCTCTGTTACCTGTTACTATGTTCAGTTCAGGGTACCCTGTTACCCGTAACTGAACATGTGGTCGAAATGGTACAGTAGCTCAATATACTGGGAATCTGAACACGTCCAGGGTCCAGTCCTCTTTCAGTTGTGTGAATCCCATTCTTCTTATCATTCTGGCCATTCGTTCCATCCTGTGCTTTGTATATCCGATATCTTATTTTCGTGTCGCTTGCCATCGACCCAGCTCCTTACAACGCCACAAGAATTACTTGAAATATGATACCCAGGTGCACACCAAGATATTCAAACTTTGTATTGGAAAATCAGCAGCAGGGCATAGATACCTCTAGCTGCTTTGAGTCGCGTTCGTTGGGCTACCCAATGGACCTTAGTCGTCTGCAGTTCTGCATGATACAAACAGCAATGCTACGTGTGCAGAGTCACACAATTAGAGCATTCGAGCAGTAACTCAATGCAAGTAAATCATGTTTTCTTGGGACTTGAAGGTTTACGCCGTTTGGAAATTCCCTTTACGGTTCATTGGGAGTAGTATGTAGTACAGGATGTCGCTATTCTGTCTCGGTCCCGTCACCCGTCTCTCCCTTTGCTACAAGCGTCACATTGTATGTGCACATACACCCTCCATATATAATCTGACACTTGTTCTGCTTCACCTACCTAGTGGAAGTGAGGCTTGACCTGCTGTTTCGCGAATTCCTCCAACGTGCCAAACTGTGCGCCCAGCGCGACGAGACGAGGGTCCGGCAGAGGAGAGTCCCGGTACATTCCGAATTCAGACATGAGTTTATACTGTTCAAATTGCGGAAGTCAGCTGTCTTCACGCTTCTGCAATCGTCGCCAGCTTACCATGTCATCCAAGGGTTGAATACCAGTAGTGGGAACCGAAACGAATCTCACCGGCTTGTCGATGGCTAGATAAAGCTTCAACATCAAGAGTGAGAATTTGAAGATGAATACTGCACTAACCTTTCGATAGAACGGCGGCAAAGTCGGGGTACGTCATATGCGCGTTGCCGACATAGAATATCTTGCCCAGAATCTCGTCAGCACGGTCTTGGTAGTGGTTGAGTAGCGCTAGCACACTGGTCCCGAGCGCGTTCCCAACCCAGGTGATGGCACTGGGCGATGTGCTGCTGAAGCACGGTATGCCGAGCTCGTAAGTGCCGTCTTCGCCCTTTCCGAACGTCCCGGGGAATCTGAAAAGGTGTTCGGGTGAGGTGGGGGATGCGATAGAGTCACATGCGAGCGTACTTGAAGATGTTTTCGGCAAACCAACCTTGGAATATTGAATGAGCACAACTTGGACCCCGTTCGGAAGTAATGTTGACTAACCAGTGCACACGACTGCTCCCGGCAGGCCCGACGCCTTCAGATAGTCTTCAACCTCCACTTTGCCTGTCAGGGAATGTTAGGGATATGTTGCTACCGGGAAAGCGTGGTCACCTACCATCAAACTGCGGTACTCCAGTATATTTCCCCTTCGATACCTTTGTGCCGTTTGGCAAGGAGCTTCAAAGAGAATTAGCAGTCTCTAAGCAGCAAGCAATGTCGCGGGCTGACCTCCAGACGAAGAACTGGACGCCGACCTCCTTGGCTATATCTATGAGAAGCTTTCCTTGGGTGATCTCGCCGCGTGCATCTCCACCCAAGATGGACGGATCGCCAAAATCGGTGACCTTCAAAGCAGTTAGCTTCGCCACCGGCCTTGTATAATGGATCTTTGCTCACCCCGAACACGGCTTCGCAGCCCGTGAGCGCTTTCCTAATTGACTCTTCGTCCCACAGGTCTCCGGTGACTACCTCGACACCCCGAGCAGCAAGGGCCTTTGCGGCATCGGATGAGGGATTTCGCGTGATGGCTCGGGGAGCAAAGGTCTTATCTTGAAGAAGCGCGTTCACCACGGATGATCCTGAGAATCTCTTCTCAGCTTATTTGGGCAAACAGTGCAGCAGGTGAGCCATACCTTGTGTTCCAGTGGCTCCAAAGACTGCTACGATTCGAGACATGATGCAGTGAGGAGGAAGTGGGAAGAAGTATGTTGCTGTTTAATGGTGTTCGGAACCATGTTATTAAGCTGCTGCTATTTATCAGCTTTATAAGACACAGCAGGGCTCGCTGACTGATGCAGGCGCCACAGTCAAGTAGGCCAAGCAAAAATGTGGCATGACTAATCACATAACACCGTGGCGGAGCTGAGAATGGAGACTCCGAGCGATGCCACGTATTGCAGTTCAGGCGTGCACGTGATGCCGAAAAGATTTTTCAAGTTCATCTTGCACGACCATCTCGAAAATTTGTCGAAGACGGTGTTTCTACGATTCCTCAATTCCGTTTTTCTCAAACCAAGCATAAAACTCGCTTTCTCGTCATCTGTATCTCCCATATCCAGACCATGCTCTCGTCATTCATAATTGTCTTTGAACTTTTGATCTAGCTGCTTATCTCGCTCGCTCAATTTCGACGCACTATTTCACAACAGCAAGGATCTTCGGACGATTCAGAAGTTCTACAGAGAAAACCGACGTCTAGGATGACCGCCGTCAAAAGGATGAAGGCTCCCATCATAAACTCCTCCCAATGCACTCCCCGAATCAGCTTGCGTTATACGCCTCCACAATATCTTGGCGATCCTTCTTTGCGATGCCCAGTTTCTTTAGCTTCTCGTTAAGCTGTGCGTCCGTTTCCGAAGCTGAGCCCGGGAAGACGGTACGGATATGTTTCAAGACCATGGTACGCCATTGTTGCCGGTCTTGATTCCTGGGTTTGGAAATGTAGGCGCGTTTGATGAGCGCTCTCACTTCCATCACTGAAGTGTCATATGCCTCGCCATAGGCGAAGCTGTTCGAGCTGGCGATCCTACCACCCCTAGTACCCACAATGCATGCTTGATCGTTGAAAATCATTCCTGCCCCTTTGAAAGCCCCCTCATTCCTCGACCACCACTCCACCCTGTCCCGCTCCCCTTCCAAACCGAATACAACCACCGCCATAGGAACTTTGGCATCGCAAATCGCCCGGACCATCTGGTAGTTCTCGAAAGTGTCACCTTGAATTTTCCCCCGTAAGCAGAATATCAAGAGGATGGTGTTTTTCTCCAGCCGCATGATGAGCTCGCAAACGCGCACGATGGTGTCCTTATCGCCGCGAGATCCCTGGCTCAGCCCCGCAGTGTCCCAGAGAGTGACTGCAAGACTCTCGTCTACCTGGACGTGGTATGGCTGGCTGTCAAAAGTGCATCTTGTAAGATCAGAAGAAGTCTGTGCGACATCTGTGCCGGCTATCATGTTGATGAAGGAGCTCTTCCCAGCCCCCGTTTGTCCAAACACGATTACATTCAACTCGGGGGGCGAGGATGCCTGCAACACGAAAGATGAGCGACGATTTGGAAGTACTCGATAATTTTCGATGTCCGAGTTTGGGAGAACTTACATTTTCTGGAGAATGACTGACATTCTGCTTTTGGGGCATGGAGAAATCGATGGTTAAAGGGAGGAGTGCAACAAAGTCTATCGATCGTTTAGGGGCCGATTCCCACGCCGCACATAATCTGAACCCCCATCTTGCTGTCTCAGTCTGCTTCCCCGTCCAAGCTAGACACAATCCATAACGCCCCGTTGTATACGTGGTATGTGCGTATATTCAGTGTTTCTATCGCTAGCTCAAGATACTCGAGATCTCAGCACATCCAGTAATCCATCTTAGGTTAGGTAATCATATTTAACCCCGTCTCTTGATATCGACACGGCTCCTTACAAAGCAACAGGAATCCCTTGACGCTGGATGTGCGGGTGTATATCGAGGTTCGTATGGAACATAGCAGTACCACACACATGTCTGTAACAAGACTCGCGAATAGAGCGATGCTGACCCCGAAAGCGATCCGTTTTCAGCCCAACCCAGGCGGTCCAAAGGAAGGAACTGGATGGCACCCGCACTCTTGGCGTTTCACGTGCATATGCATAGCGACGGAGATGCAAGTTAAGCTACAACGGCGTCCAGCCATAAAACACTACAGCATCACGTCACACAGAACCGCCTCAGACCTGCGTGCTATGATGGTCGCATGGTATCCGCTAATCTCAGAGTGCTCGTGTGTGTGTGTGCGTGTAACAGAGAACCCAGGACGCAGGGGGATAAGACGACAACGTATGGAACTGGAGCCCTGGCCGAGATAAGACAAGAGTCGCCATCTAGTCACCAAGTTCGGATTGCTCGCAGGCGAATGTAATAACGAACACAGAATATAAAGAACTCGAAGGAGCGTAAGAAAGTAGCCAGGCAGAGGGACTAGAATCTGGACACCGAATCCCATGTCAAGGCGATTCACAAGCATCGTCGAGCTACAACGTCCTATAAATCTGCCCATGTGTGCGATGCCGGTCGCAACGGCCAAAATGGATGGCATATTTAGAGAAGGCCGGGGATATGAGGATGCTTATGTCACGAGTTGAGCACTGACAGCGCAAGCTCGATAAGTAGTCTCCCGGGAGGGACATGTGAAAACCGGGGAAGGTCGACGCGGCTGTGATTCGTGAAAGAGTATGGAATATGGGGTGTACTGAAAAGTGAAAGGAGTTGTAGAGACAAACAGAGCAGAACAATAGTAGCAGAACGGAAGAACACAAAATGCGACGCAGTTTCTCTCGGCCCTTCAGGCTTCGCGGGACGGGCAGGCGGAAGATATATCCACTACCAAACATATTCCAGCGCACCGGAGCCCTGAAAGACACACTCGACAACAAGTAGATTGGGATGCTAGAGTGAATACGCTCCAGGCCCGCACCCCGTGATGCCACCGGAGCTCAAACAGCTCGTTTGTCGCATGGGAATAGGAGGAACAGAGGCCAAATGAGTGGATAGAAATGACGGTGGAAGAAAGGGATGAAAGAAGTGAGAGGGAGGACTGGAAAATGTTGCCGCTGTGGAGTCGGAAGAAGGGGGAATGGGTGAGCTCCAGTAGCAGCAGCGATGCACAGCGAGTCTTGTACACTCACGGCATGTCTAGCACACTCTTAGAGGACAAGGACATCCTCAAGGCAATCTGAGACCGGAAGAGTGCTTGCCGGAAGAGGATAAACGTGATCAAAAGCAGCCCTGAAGGTCAGCTGGTGCCACAGTCGAAGTTGGGTGTCACTACCCTGAGTAAAAGACAAAGCTTCGTAGTTTGACTTCAGCGGACTCGTGCAGCTTCCGAGGTGTAGGACAAGCAGGTGGATGAAAGTACTAGTAAGAGTGAGGGAGATTCTCAGCCCTGCGCATCGAGACGCATCGAAAGAAAAGAAGTCTGACAAAGCAAACTTTGAAGTCAGACGGCAATTTCAATATTGATGACGTCAGGACACGTTGAGCAGCCTGGAGCGCGACCACTGCTGGCCTCGAACTGCCATCTTCAATATTACAGTAAGTGCTGGCTCCTCAGACAAAATTTTGAGATCGGGGGCTTTCCGATTGAGGAAAGCGATCGACCGCCACTGCTGCAAATTTGCCCCCAGTCTTCGCCCTGATCGCGTCCATGTTAATACTCGCAAGATCTACAGAAGCCTTTGAACAGCGAGTATGGCCAGCCACTCTGTGCTCCAAATTACCCCCCTGCGCCAGCGCGTCTTACTGTCCCCTCGTCGTCCAGACGACTCGTGCACACAGTTAGCATAAAAAACTGACTTCAGTTCTACCGGATGACCAGGGGAAGAAGCTATTGGCAGCTGCAGCTGTAAGACGCAAGATATTAAGAGTGAAGCTAAGTCAAAGCGCTCAACTCAAATTGAAAGCCGGGTCATGGGGCAGGCAGAAGTGCTGGTGGTCGAATCACATCCCTCCTATTTCTACGACAAGTCGATGTCGTGCAGCTGATGTTGCAGTGACTTTGAAAATAATGGCTCTGAACAGAGTGCAGAGGCCGACTGTGGCGTGAGCTCTGGGACGAAAAGTAGTCCCAAGATGACTGCTAGATACTTTGCTGCGTGAATACGTCCTCACTTTCCCCTATCCGCCATGCCTAACCTATCCTCGCATCCTCAATTTCGCAGCACCCGTTCTCTTATCCGTGCTCCAATGCCACTTCCATCATCGTTATAGGTCTCATTGCATGTGACCCCACAGTTTTGTTGATCTTCGTAGATCTGCTTCGTCTTCCCTTCCGCCCACCCACACGGCGGTCACTTGCTGTCACACACATGCTCTGAACTTGCAATACCCTCCTACAGCAGCAATCATGGTGGATTCGGCATCCTTGCCCAATAAAAAGCGAATTCCATGACACTTCGAAAGGTAGGTAACAAATACAATTGACCGGATCGTGTCCGGCATTTTGAGCCGAAGCATGTCGACGTTCTGAATCGTAATAGAGCTGGCTTGAAAAACGATAGGCACGTCCCCTTACGTCCTCTTTGTCTCATTCGCTGCCACATTTGTATTTTTCCAGAAACTAATTTTAGATCTGTGCCTAACTTTCGGAGAATGAGCTTCGACGGGGCTGTTACATTCGCTTCCTCACGTCAAAACCAACTCGTCTTCAGAGGACCTCACTGTGCGCAAATTGTTGCTTGTGTGCCATATTCCCTGGCTTGTCCCGCGGCTGGAACTTATTGCGCTTTCGAGGTTTCAGGTAATTTTCTGCAAGCGAACATGACTCGAATCGCATTGCCGCACACAGGTGGCGGGGGACGGAAGCGCCCATAGTACCATCATGCGTGATTTCCCTTTGCTCTCGACGCCGGGACACACCCCACCTATGTCTTTGGCTATCCTCTCTGCTCTTCAACACGAAGAGAATGTCAGTGTTCGTGTTGACGAGCTCCACGTAGCCTGCCGCGTACGTCTTTCCCCTGCTTCTTTGGCTCTTCTTTCGGTGAGTCAATGCATTTCAAGTTGTGAAAGCATACAATAATGCTTCAGTAGATTGATGGGGGATGGAAATACTGATATAGTGCTGCGAACGACAGTGTGTATGTGTGAGGTAGTAAGGGAATATGTCCGCTTGAATCGCGTATATGTGGATCGTATCGGGCACTTGGGTAGGTATTGGTGATTGTATGACATGTATGCACAAACGAAGATTACAGGGGGGGCCAATAAATAGCAGAAGTGAGTCGTATCGATAGATGGACAGGATTGAATGTTGAGACCAGCTCTACTTGGTTTGGGGTTGTTCAGCGCTAGAAAATCAACCGGTGAGATAGGCAAGCGTAGCGATGGAGCCACTGGGGAGCTTACACTGGTACATAGGAGCACGCGAGGTCGCGCTTATCGCAGTTTGTGCAGACCGGCTTGCGGCCATCACATTTCAATCTGGGAAGAAATTGTTAAAACAGATATGACCAAATGGACGCGGCTGTTTTCGAACTTACTTGCGACCTGAGATTCGAGAAATTGACATTTTGGACTCGGTGATGCAGGGAAAATGCGATATGTGTACCTCTGCAGAATGTACACGCCATGACTGTCCTCCGAGGAGTTCTGGACGAAGGAGGCTCAGAGCTTGCAGGGTTGCTCTGGTGGCACTCCGCTGTCAGCATGATTCCATACGCGATGAAGAGGGTAGCACTGACGGACATGGCAGATATTGATAGTGAAGAAGCGAGTGAAGAGGTGAGTGAAGCGGTGAGTGAAGGATGGTTGGAAACGATGCAGGGAATATGATATATTCCAGGACCACATCCAGCCATTTTATATGCAGTTGAGCGCTTTGGCGCTGAGTCAAGGGAGTTTCGCATTCGGCAACAGACGCGCTAAATATTTAGGGTGATTGCATTTTCTTGTTTCAGAGCTCCAATGACTTGGAGACCTGGGCAACTCTCGTTCGTGCTTACCACATTCTCGGAGAGTGTATCTGGTGGCTGAGATCACCCACGCGGCACATATGTTCCCGAGGTTCAGAGCTTGAATACCTGCTATACGAAAGCGTTACTACACGAATCTCGGGAGCGGGATATGTCCCGGCTTGAAACAACCCCGTGCTACAGAGCGGAGAGGTTGAAAAACGGGCGCGCCAATCCTCTGGGCATATGGCATCAAATCGAATTCTCAAACACCAAAGAACTGGGTCACGATCCTCGTTTTCGCACTGCATTTTGCGATCGTCCTTGTCGGGCGCCGAGCTTCTGAGGAGATTAAGACCATCGCGGGAGCGCTTAGGGAGCTCTCCTACCAAACCAGGCGGCAGTATGATAGTACGATACATTCGCAGTCGAATTCCCGAGCTTCGAAATGCAAATTTTAATAAGCTACCCATTGTCATGCGTTTATTGGCATTTGCTCTTAGTTGATCCTTGGACATGGAGGGCTTTGCACACTTCATTGTGGTATGACGACAAGGAGGCAACAGGAGACAACTCGCTGTGTGTGAAGTGGCCTTCAGAATTCCCTTCTCTGTGTCGTAGTCAATGCCCAGGATGGTCTGAAACGATGTGGAGACCTAGCAGCTGTGTAGATGCGTTGAATATTGGGTGCGATATTCGCCTGGGAAACCTCACCCTTGACCGCCAATGGGACTGCAGTGTCGAAATTGGTCTTGACGCCACACGGTGTGTGTCATGATATCACTCGCGGCTCAAAAGTAAGTTCGCTGACCTTGGTCCTTGACAGCGAGAACACCGGCGCAAATCGAAATTGGTGCAGGATCTCCGCTCTTCCTTGTTGTTGTTCGCCGAATGAGAAACTCACTGTCGTGTCGCCGAGGCCAAGTGCCCTGATTTTGCCTTGCGTGAACCCTGTAACTGTTTTCGTGTGGAGAAATTGACATTACGGAAGCCGTTGGCTTGATGGGCAACAATCAACACACTATCTATTCGGACCCAGGTGCACCGAAAACGATCACCATCCAAACTGGGACCTCAAGTGGCATGGAATGCTCCCAGGGCTCTGGCTGTATGATCGCAGAGACACAGGCTAATAGCTGCGGCAGCGATTGAGCACGAGCAGGAGGACGCGTGTTCGCCGCCCAGTTTGACTCAAACTGGATACGGTATGTCTCATATCATCGAAGCAAAAGTATATCACTAACATTCTGTATTCTTTGTGTCATTTAGAATTTGTTTCTGGGGCCGTTTTGAAAAAATTGAATTAATCTGAATATCCTTAGCGACCAAACGTTCCCGCAGCTAACTTGCAAGCCTCAGAGTCTGCCAAAAGTTCGATGTTACATACATCCATATTCAGAGATCCTTCCGCCGCTTATCCTGGGTCAATCTGCCACATTGATACCTACTTCGGCACGCAAAGCTCGTGTTCAATATTAATTTCTGCGGCGACTGGTAAATATATATTAATATCCAGCTACATTCTATCGACTGACTCTGCTTGACCTGCAGGGCGGGTGTCCCTGTGATTTACCATGATAAAATATGCAAGCTCTGGGACTGTTGGCGTATGCGTACGTAAAATTCCACATTTTCCAGTTCTCCCACAGTTGTGGCCGTATATTCGTGCAGTATGGAAACAGTGTCATAGAAGCAGACAATCCCCAGTATGGCGATGCATACTTTGAGCTCAACTACATCAAAATCTACAGCTTGGAAGGCGCCTCCCTGCTTTCGTCGTCATCTCAGAATTATTTATCCCCATCGTCGGCTATCTCCACGGGCGCAGCCTTGACTTCGGCCACCTCGACTGCCGTCGCCTCCGCTACCGCTTAATCTAACGGGAATAGGCTAATTCGGCTCGATGGGCTTGAGGAATTCCTGGCCGTTGGCTCGTCGTGGTGGCTGGGCTGGTCATGCTTGGAGTTTAGATTTTTAATCTTCAGAAATAAGATGCTTCTTATCGTGGTATCCGCTCCGTGCCAGTTGTATGTTTCATTAGGTATCCACGGTAGTTTTCGTTTGGTCGTTGTTTCGGATTTGCATTCCTGGGATACTACAACTTTAACACTCTATATTTAGCGCCCTTGATTTAGCACTGTCGTTTTCTTTTTTTATACCCCTACTGCTATGTAAGCGATACCTAAGTACTGTCTAGTCGTTGTGCCACGTCCCGTATGTCATGTGTGCGTAACCTTCCCCATCACGTGGGGTGTTCAAACACACACTTGTTAGCGTTTGCATGGGAGCATACCATCATTACTATTACCTTCAATCTATAACTTAAGTAGTCAAGATGATCTAGAGCGATATCATGTGCCCTGCGGATGGCCTGCAGAGATAACATCCGATAAAGATGGATGATGACTTATGTTGATCCTGATGCTGTATCCTATCACACCGATTGAAGGACAAGAGCCATTGTCGTGAAGCAACCTAATGTTGACGGAAAGCCACACGAAGTAGCAATGATATGCTTGCGCTCGCTGTGATCGCCGTCAAGAAGCTGATCCTATGCTGCGGTAACACTCTTCATTTAGCAGTAGACAATATTATTATGAACTCGTGTGTGCGAAAACAATGACATCACAAAATACAGTAAAATACAGCTTGAATGTGAGCCTAGTTGGTAAGATCCTGTACATGACCCTTCTCGTCGTCAAGCTGCAGACTTCAGAAAATAAATATCCTCCAGCTGCGAGAGCGCAAGAAGGCCTGGCATGATTTCTGTCTCTGGACGACTGGACACCACTATATGGAGTATGGCAGATGCTCTTGACACGATTGCATGGATAGATTGGACGATATCTTGCCTCCCGGAACACTCATCGAGCGAGTCCATGATAATGTAGACGTCGTCGAAGCCAGACAAGTATCACCGACCTTGGCGAAATCAGATTCGTTTGGCAAGTTGCTGTCTCTCCGAACTACAGGTGCTGCAAGGCCAATCCACAAATAATAAATCTGGAGTGTGAGTACGACGTGTATAGAGAAGTGAATTGGTGGTCTGATGATGGCGTCTCAAGATGAGATTAGTGGTTCAGGGAAGCTTGCATTATTTCACGCACTAGGACTAGGCCATAGGATGCATATGCATGGATTGCATGCAACCCTGTGTTACAGAATGCGGAGCCTTGGGTCATTAATATTTACGCATGCATATGCAGGACATTGGTAGCAGCGCACATCGAGCTAGCTGGCGAATGCGAAAAGCGGTAGCGAGCCGATAGCTAGGCGTTTTCAGCCTGCGGACGCGATGGCATAGAGGTAGGAGATCGACAGGTTTGATCAAGGCGAGAATAATATATTCCACTAGGGCTGGCGCTGGGGTCAAGCGACTTCGCTCATGCTTCGAGTCCTAGGTGTCGTGGAGAAGAACTAATCTGGACATGGGTAGCGCGACCGTATCGGCGATAAGGTGGTGTAACGAAGTCTGCCTCTTGCGCTGTAACCACGGCCTGCCTCGGTGCCTCGATCTCTATTTTAGGACTAGTACTGTTATTTATGTGCCTTGGTTTTACTGTGTATGATACTGTTGTTCAGTTTACATGGCCCTTGCCGGGGATCTCATTGCGGCTCCTCACCTAGTATGCGGGTATGAAGTGAACCTTCGGCGGTGCTGTGCAATAGATCGTGAGTGTTGCAGGAAACATATCAGAGCGCTCGAAACTCCGGTGATACCCAATGCTTGCTGCACTTGGCCTGCACCACGAACCGAGAGTGATGCGATCTCGAGTACCCCGTCGCATGTGAATAATTTTAGAACCGCGTAGACCCAGAGGGGAGCATCGCACAGGAGGCGATGAAGGGAATGTCACTCCACCCCAAGCGTCGTGATTCCCACCAGCGATCCGCGGATCAAGCTGTTTACATGCGGAAAAAGAAAGGAGGATAACGGGGGAATCCAGGTAGGAACACCGAGCTAGTCGGAGCTTTGCAAGAGGCGTGTATACGCTCCATCACGAATCGGGAGGGAACAGTTTCGAAGTGCCTCGTTTTCACCACAGGTGTGATTTCTCGAGCCAAATAGACCTGGAGAGCGAAAATGACACAAAAAGCGAGAGGGTAACGATGCTCTATGCCCAAGTTTCGTCATTTTTACTGGTCATGCGGCTCAAATTGTTTGCATGCGGTAGAAGGAAAGAGGGTAACAGAAAAATGAGACTGGGAGAAAATGAAGGAAGGCCGAGAGCTTTCCCGAAATGACTCGGAGATACAAGTGAATCCAAGGTGACGCAGAGAGAGAAATGTGTGGGTTGCAAGTCGGGACTGCCCGTGGGGATAGGCGGTGAGAAAATGGATGTGGCGTGGCTGATCATTGGTCATCGGCCGTGCTTCTTGAACTCATCGCCTCGCCGCGGGCATGGATTCTCAAAAATGTCGCCAATTTGAGATAGAAAGAGGTGAGTTTAGTACTGGTTACCGACTGAGATATATGAGCTGATATGTGTTGATGTGGTAGTGGGTGGTTGCAGGAACATCAGCCCGATACCTGACAAGGCGCTGGTGACCAACCGCCAAGACCACCCATGCCTAGGTCGCCGATAGTGTCCACCTGATCGCAGAACTTGACTTTCTCTAGTGCCACCAGACTCGGACTTAATCGACGTGAGTCTTCCCAACCTTGCCCTGTGTCATCCCATCGCCATGTAACGAAGATTAACCCTTTTTTCCGGTGATAGCAACTAACGACCCCCCTCTGGCTGATGGAAATTTACCACAAACGCCTCCTCATCGTGGCCGTACACTCCTTCTTCGCGCCCTGAGGCACCCACATCCGCTCCGACGTGCTCTTCTCCGAGATCACCACTTACTCTCGCGCTTTATGGACTCTTTCTTCTAGCTTTTCGGCCACACGCTGGCATCCTCCTCGCGTCGTCCCCTCCCGCACCCGTACCCGCGCTCATGGCGCAGATATCACTCCTGCTAGTGATCTACTATGACTTGACGTGTCAGGACCTGTCGTCCGCGATCGAGGACGCGCACGAGGAGTTCCGAGGGCCAGAATAAGGGTGGTTCAGATGTATGCTTAATTGGAACGCGGCTTCGCTGGGCAGGAGGGGGAGGGGGAGGGGAAGGCGGTGGTGGTGAGCGTGTGTAAGACACGCGGGTTGGAAATCGTGGAAGTACATGTTTTGGGCTTCGTCTTTCCTGCCGTTTCGTGCCTGCCATCGTGAAGCTCTAATCCCTTATACCTCACCTGCATCCGCAAAAGTCGCATCGCTCACTTTCTACCTCCTTGATCTTTGTCTCGGATCCCTTGTATCTTGTATCTTCTCACTGTTATATCTTAATCTCTATGATACTGCTCCTTCCTTCTCCTGCACTCACCACCGCATCATCGCTACATTGAACTTATCTACCTCGGACTATCATATACATTCCTTCCCCCCCCCCGCATATTATGACTTTCCTTATCTGGTCACTCGTCCCTCTTCGCTTCTCACCCTCTATGGAGACGCGATTACGACTCAAGCTAACATCCGGCTTTGCTTCACCAGTTTTACATCAAGCTCTACCCGACCAGTTCATGAAGCTCACTTCCGTCGCCGCGTTCGTGTCCGTGGTGTGGGCGCTTGTGGGCGCGTAGCCGGGCGTTGGGGATGATCGATGATGGGGTGCGTTGATCTTTCTGCTTGGCGTTATTTTTTGGTGTAGTATTTGTGTGTGGCTTCGGTTTTATCTTTTCGTTTAGTTTGGGTGGAAACAGAGTTTCAAATGCGAGTACTGGTGTTTTCTGCGCGCCGTTCCTTCATCTGATTCGACTCCTCGTGCTGTGTCCCACCATCTTGTCTTTTGCCTTCTCTCGCTCTTCTCATCATCCTTATGAGACCTTCGGGTATCAGAACGCGCGCTGACCACCCTCCCCTCCCCACAGCTCGACTCCCGTACCTTGAGCTTCACCTCCGCGACGACCCGCTTGGCGTACCACAACGACGTCTTCGGCTCGAAAGAGACCATCGAAGGACTCGGAGAGGGCATGGTGGTGCCGAATGTGGGACTGAGAGGTCCGTTCGCCTCCTGAAATTCTGTTCGAATCGATCTAACTGACCCTTCCCATTCATGCGGAACACAAAATGAAGCAATTCGAAGACGACCCCCTCAAGGGCATTCGCCTCAACCTCGAGCGCACCATGCGGTGCTAGGCTGCCACCGACGTGGTCCGGGCGGTCGTCGGGCGTCGGTATGAGGCGGAGGCGACGGACATCGTGGGCAAGTGGGTCAGGGAAGGCCTCACGGCGTGGGAAGGGTGGGGATGCATGGAAGGCAAATGACAACACAGCGTATCTGGTGGCGGCGGTCGCTACGCGCGGAGGGACGGCGCAGGTGAGTCAGAACTTCGTTTTTGTCTTGTTTCGTTCAATATGGAGAGGTGCTGAATTGAGATTTGCAGCACGGCGTTTTCAGCACGAATAGCCTGGTGGACATCGCGACGTTCTTCTTGTACCACGCCTTTGAATTTGAGGATTACAGGTATACCATTCTTATAATCGAAGTCTCCCGCAGCAACTGATACCCTGTCTCTTGTTCAAGCGTTAGACTTAGTTAAGGCTTACCGCTTGCACAGATCCATCCCTACCCAAACCCCCACCGTCCTGTCCGCCTCCCTGTCCGAGCCCTGCTGGGCATGAGCGACACAGCAAATGATAATACCAATACCAATGGCCGGACCCACAACCGATCTCGATACATTGCATGCGTGTCTATTTGATGTCTATTGAGTGTTTCTTCCGCTCTGAGCTCAATATGGTAGGAATCTAAGCACGTCCAGGGTCCATTCATCTTTCAGTTGTAATCTCAATACTTTTACCATCCCGTTACTTATTTCCACGTGTGCTCCGTATATCTGATAACCAATTTATCCTGTCGCTTAATATGAACCCGACCCCTTACAATGCCACAGGAATTGGCACTTGACAAAGGATACGAAGGTGCACAACAAGGTATGCAAAGACGCTCAGCAGCAGAGCGTACAACTGAATCACGAAACGAGTGCTGCTGATATAGAAAGCAAGTCGCTTACAGTCTCACCGAAGTATATCAAAGACAGGGATACCAATAAGGAGGCAGGCGCGCTCCAGATGCCAGTGTAATAGCGGGGAAGATGTAAACAAGCTTTTATGGTGTCCGGAAATAAACTAAATATTTGGCAATGCCCTGCAAAAGCTGAATGTAATATTCCAGGGCTTATCACATCATCCGGAACGAGACGATTTGAGCGCCTCGAACCACCGTGTTATGATACTGTACTAATACGACCTTAGGTTCGTCTTTTGTCCTGAGGACCTTGAACTGAGCCTATTTTATGTGACTGTCACGCAAAATTTCGCCCTCTGAACTTACTTTGTGACCTATTTATCGCCCAAACCCCCTGAGATTGCCATTTTCAGCCTAGTTTTGAACCTATTCGAAGTTCGTCTCAGGTCACTACTCGATCTGAACCTCCGAACCTGTCAGTGACCTCGGTCACACGAAATCGGCCTGAACCTAAGGTCGTATTAGTACAGTAGTCTCAGTGTAGGCGCCAAGCTCGGATGTCTCAGGTATGCATGTAATATATAACACAAGACGGGGTGAAAGTAGAAGAAATAGATTAAAGGAAACTTGGATACTGGAGTCTTCGCCCCGATAATACAATACCCATTTGGTTTGGGAACATACTCGGCACGGAATCTATATCTGCCCGGGCCGTGCACGTTGCACCCCGCGATGGCAAGCATCAATGGCAGAGGTGCGAGCGGCCGGAGAAATATGAGATAAATGTTATGCAAGCAGAGTCGACGTCGCGTGTTTGCGCCTTTTGGAAAATGTCAATTTGATCGATTTACGACAAGTACACAAGACGAAGACGGATTTTGCGCCGGTAGAATACAACTACAAGCGACGCTCTGAGAAGGTTGCAAATCGTTGCCTCGAACGCTCGGCGCTACTACGCGTCAGTCATTAACGTCGACATCGATATCGATCTATGAGAAAATGATGTTAAAGGAGATCATTAGCGAATAACGCATAACAAGCGTGCCTCGACGAGATAAGGCTCAGCCATGAGGCCAGTCTCGCCGCCAGCGAGAATCATACCAGCCCTAATACAATGCCTAATAAAAGTACCCAAACACCACGTCTTCAGTAGAAGCGGTCACAGTCTTGACGCTCATAGCACGGAGGACAACAGAAGCTGTCTCATATTGCATGTCGATGATGTCGAACGTGCGGTTGAAGTTGGACCATGCGAGTGGGGTGGCGTTGGTGTAGCGCTTGACGAGTATCCATTGCGTCTGGGAGACGGTGGTTATTGATTCTTAAAGCCCTTGACGCGCTTGGCGATGGTGCTGTTGGAGGGCGGGAACGAGATGGCGCAAATGATGACTGAGAGAAATAGTATTGGTTCGATGGAAGGAAATGAGGAGCGGGAGAGGAACCGAGCGAACGCGTGCCAGAGAACACGCTGTTGATCCGCGAACCAGCATATGGCGATCCCGACGGCGTTGAGATCCAGGCCCACAAGGATGGTGTTGTTCATCATCAAATAAATCGCCGCAAATAGTCATCAAAATCACCGGTCCAATTGCTCCTGCGGGCCAAGTCTACCCTGCGTCATAAGCGGCGATTCGGAGTACTGCGCCAGGATCATATATCCGTTAACATGGCATACTCATTAAATAGCGTACCTGTTAACGACAAGCAGACGATATTACTTCACACTCCCTGGCCACGAGCACGACCAAGCCAGTTCTGCGGGATAAATGCCAGTCAGAAGTAACACGCCCACAAACAGAGCGACACTTGGGAGGTGTCGACATGCAGACTTTGCAGGACTAAATCCACAGCGCATGCAAGCGTGATCGAGCCAGCCTCATCAGTGCCAGAAACATCATGCAGCTCGGGATACAGGAGCGAATGCGCTCGAGACCCGCACTCCATGAAAGCAGCCTGAGAAGCAGGGCTCGGTTCACTCGCATGTGGCTGTGAAGAGGGTGGAAGGATGGACGATATGGAGCGGCAGGAGGGGGGAAGACCGAGTCGAGGGAATGAATGCGCGATATCTTATGAACCCTTCAGGCTTCGCGATAATAAACACAGGTCAACGACTCTCCTCGACAGTGCGCATGAGTGCTCCAGAGCCACACATGTATGGCCCGCACTGCCGCGAAGATCGGGGCACAGTGTACTTTACTGCACCCCCAAGTTCTCGCATCCCGGAGTGAATGATGGAGTACAGCGGAAAGGAGGGCTTGGAAGAAGGAAAGAGGGGATATACTGGAGCACACCGTCAACGCGATTTGGGACCTCAACATATGAAGGAAACTCCAGTCTGCTCTTTTCTGCCATAGTGAAGGGGACGGCAAGGATGCGAGAGCAGATAAGAGCCCATAGCAGAGGTCCGATTTCGTGTTGAGCAAGAGAGAGCTCTAGGAGATTGGGTCGCGGGCCTGGGAACGATAGTTTCGATTATTAGGAGGGTAGAGCATTGAGGGTGGATGGGGGAAGAAAGAGACAACGCCGAAGGGCAGCGTTTATGTAGACCCGTCGATTCTCTAGAACATTCGCTGACAGCGTGGGTGGTCCACGCGGTGTGTCGAGCGAGGATAATAGGCTTCCCATCTTGAACGAGGAGGCCTACTTGGGCATGATTGCTAAGGCCCAGTCGAAGTGGAAGTCGAAGCCTCGAAGCCTTGTGCAACCGGTCCCAGTTCTCATCGGCAGACTCGGAGATCCATTTGGGTAACGGCTCATGCAGGCGCAAATCCAGATAGGCTTCAAAGGCGTTGAGTGGCCAGGGTTTAGATACAGCTGAGGATTGACAAAGTGTTCAGACAAAAGAGCTGCACAGGCGCCCGTGTCGTTTCCCACGTTCAGCACCGCCTAAAAGCAATTTGCCAACAATTTGCGTGAATCTTGCCGTTTCGGCTCAAAGTTTCCTCGTGCCTTCCTTAGAACCTTCATTTCAAATTTCCTAATGAATACAGGATATAATGAACTCGAAGTAGGAGCGTAAGAAAGAAGAAAATATGGGGACTGGAATCCGGATACGTGATCCCATGCCAAGGCGATTCACAAGTACCATCTTGCCCCAAATCTCCATAAATATGCCCATGGGCGCGCTGTTAGTCGCAACAGCCAACATGAATGACATATTTAGAGAAAGCCGGGCATCGGAGGATGCTTGTAGCACGAGTTGAGCACTGACCGCGCTTGCTCGATAGTCTCCCGAGAGACTTTGGAACAGCGGGGAAGGTAGAAGTAGTTGGGATTCGTGAAAGGACGCGGACTGTGGGGCGCGCTGAAAGGAATCGTGGAGATGAACGTAACGGAATGATAGAACGGAAGAATGGCCAACAAAAATGGGGCATAGTGTCTCTCGGCCCTTCAGGCTTCGCGGGACGGGCGGGTGGAAAGCATCTCCGCTACCCAACATATGCCAGCGCACCGGAGCTGGTATGAAACCCCCTGGACAACATGTAGCTTGGGATACTAGAGCGAATACGCTTCAGGCCCGCACCACGTGACAACGCCGGAGCTCAAACAGCTCGTTTGTCGCATGTAATATGAAGCGCAAAGGATAGGCGCGGCGATGGAAGACAGCGATGAAGAGGACGCAAGCATTGTGGACCGATATGTGAGAAATTGCTGCAGCTGCGGGATAACAAGAAGGGGGAATGCGAGGGTTCCGGCAGCAGCAACGATGCACAGCGAGTCTTATACACTTACAGCATGTGTGGCACCCTCTTAGAGAACAAGGACAGTTCTCAAGGCAGTCAAAAGAGGATCAGCGCTCAGAAGCAGCACTGAAGGTAGTTGGAAGCGCAGTCGAAGTTGGGCGCCACCCCTGAACAATAGACAAAGCTTCGTGGTTTACCTTCAGCGGAGTTGTGCAACTTCCGAGATGTAAGACAAGCAGATGGATGACAGTAAGAGGGTTTCCTAGACGAGACTCGTTCCTCGGCAGATCCTCAGCCTGCATCGAGGCGCATCGAAGGACAAAATGGAAACCTGGCAAAACAAACTTGGAAGTCAAACGACACTGACGTCATGACGTGTTCAACAGCCTAAAGCGTCCACCGGCCTTTAAAGGGCTTCGAAACGCGATCTTCAATGACATTCTTCCCACATGCCAGCGTCCTACTTCAGCTTGTCCTCGGCCTGGGGCAATGGCACCCCTTGCACCCTAGTGCTGTCCAGACTCGGACTGGATCCACGTGAGTCTTCCCAGTGTCCTCTCATTGACGATCAGAACAACTCGTTTGTTTTATTTACATTGGCAATGTAACGAAGACGAACGAGTTGTTCCGATCATAGCAACTAACGATCTCCCTCTGGCTGTCTCGCGCTTTACGGACTATTTCGTCTAGCTTTTCTGCCACACCGTTGGCATCCTTCTCGCGTCGCCCTCTCCTGCGCGAGGCGCAGATGACACTACTGCTGGAATTCTACTGCGACTTTACGCGTCAGGACTTGTCGTCCGCGATCGAGGACGCGCATGAGGAGTCCTGAGGTCCAGCTGGTTCATATGTATGCTTTATTGGAATGCAGGGGCAGGAAGAGGAGCAGGGGAAGACGGGGGTGGTGAGCGTGTGTAAGACACCGGTGTTGGAGAACGTGGAAGTGCGTGTTTTTGACCTCTGTCTTCCTTGCTGTTTTGTATTGCCATCGTGAAACTTCAATTCCGTATATGTCACCTGTATCACGCACACTCTCGCTCACTTTTACCTCCTTGACCTTCGTCTCGGATCCCACTTACAATCTTCTATCTTCTCGGTATCATCTTTCTATCTCTACTGTACTTCAACTACTACTGCTGCTTCCTTCTTCCGGACTCATGAAAGAGGCTATCGAGGGGCTGGTACATGGTGTCGTGGTGCCGAACGTGGGACTCCAAGGTGCGTTCGCTTCTGAAATCATGTTCTAATCCATTAACTGACCCTTCCAATTCATACAGAACATGACACGAAGTAATTCAAAGAACGACCCTCCCAAATGCATCCACCTCAACCTCGCGCTCACCATGCGGTGCCAGGCTCCCGCCGATGTGCTTCAGGCCGTCGTCGGGAGTGGGCACGAGGCGGCGGCGACGGACATCGTTAGAAAGTGTATCGGGGAGGGGTTCACGGCGTACCAGGGCGCAGGGAAGGGTGGGGACAGGTGGAAGGCAAAGGATGAATGTTTTGACTGCTGACGACGGTCGCTACGCGTGGATGGATGATGCAGGTGAGTCACAACTTCACTTTGTCTTGTTTCTTTTAGTGAGGAGTGGTGCTGACTTGGGATTGGCAGCACGGTGTAACGGGCATGAATAGCTTGATGGACGTCGCGGATTTCTTCTTGGAACACGGCTTTGAGGACTTGGCGGCGGAAGCGGGACGATTGAACCCATCTTGCAGGTGGATACCATTCAGTATCTACCCTCCCTCCGGTGCCGGGTGCGCTTCTTCCCCATTGTTACCTGTTTCTGCCCTCCTGTCCCTATTCCTTTCACCTCGTTGTGAAGAGGCGATAGGATGATGGTAGCTCACGAAATACAAACTACGCGTGCTGCACATATGCGGCCATTGCGATCGATCGGGTGCTTTTCAACAAGAAGGGCCAAGCTTCTGCTGTGAGTGTTCTTGTTCTCGCTGCGGCTGGTTGTGATGCTGACCAGGACGTCGCAGATTCCCTTTTTGTTAAGCACTGCATGGCCATCGAAGAGAAACTCGGGAAAACGCGCAGAGGAAGGTACCAGCCTGGGTTTCCTCAAGTACGCCCTCGTCCATGTATGATTTTGAAACATCGTATTCAACGGTGTGGCACACAGATTGGCATACTTGTCAGTACTATATGCAAAAGCGCTCCATGTGTTCTTTGGCAAGCCGTCTTTGTCTGTTGGTAATGCATATCATCGCTATATTTTTACCAATACCATTCTTATAATTCTCCTTATGCCTGTCTTACTCTAGCCATATCAGCTCGCCAAGGTTTTGAAATGGAAAAACGATTTGTACAATGCTCTTGAACTTATGCTGCCTATGTATACGCGTCGCTGTCCACTTCTTCATCTTGCTCTTCGTTGTCCTCGTCTTCACCGCTGTGACTTTCATCCTCTTCTGAATCCTCGACAATGGCACCGTGCTCGATCAGTAGCTTCACGGTCATGTTGTAGCCTTTCTGTCTTCGTCCTGCAAAACGGGCTTCCGATCTTGCGGCTTTCAGCGCGCTGCCAAAACGGCCTCCTTGCGAATTAACTTCTGCCCCCTGACCAAGTAGCAACCCGACGATGTCATCATGGCCCCTCGACGATGCGGCCTGCAGCGCGTTTCCAAAATCCCCTCCTTGCACATTCACATCTGCC
This sequence comes from Athelia psychrophila, assembly GCA_001630335.1. Classification (NCBI taxonomy): domain Eukaryota; kingdom Fungi; phylum Basidiomycota; class Agaricomycetes; order Atheliales; family Atheliaceae; genus Athelia; species Athelia psychrophila. Next base: position 119,923 of record KV417644.1, read on the forward strand.
CCTTCCTTCAGGAGCAACCGGACTAAAGCACTGTGGCCCATCCACGATGCGGCCTGCAGCGCTGTTCTGTAGCACCCTCCTTGTGCATTCACATCTGCGCCCGCCTTGAGGAGCAACCTCACGATGCCATCGTTGCCCTCCACCGATGCGGCCTGCAGCGAGGTTCCATATGCACCTCCTTGCACAGTCATATCTGCCCCCTTCTCGAGCAGCAACCGGACAACATCTTCGTGGCTGTGAACTGATGCAGCCTGCAACGCGTTTCCGTATCCCATTTCTTGCTCATTCACATCTGCCCCATGCTCGAGCAGCAACCTGACGACACCATTGTGACCTCTCGATGATGCTGCCTGCAGCGCGCTTCCGTAATGCCCTCCTTGCGCATTCACTTCAGCTCCTCCTGTAAGAAGCCACTGTGCTATCCGTTGTAAACCATTGAGACAAGCATAATATAACGGTGCAGCTATTTCTGCAGATGGTTTGTCAAAGTTTGTGCGTGGCAGGTCAAACCATTCAGGGTAATCTGGGTCATAAATGCGAATCCAGATAGCTAAGGCACTATCTTCCAGCGAGAAGATGCAATCCGTCGTTTGCGAAATGTGCTGGTCTTCACCGCCGCCTAATCGCATGTGGTCTATCCAATATTCAGCGGCATAAGTGCCCAATGGGAAAGACTCCAACAGAGAGCCATCGATGGAGTGTACGCTTCGCAGATAGAAAAGATAGACCAGACAAGTCTTGGTGATCAGCGAGTGGGCAAGCATGGCGTTAAAGCGAAAATATGATGCCGGCCCAGTCTTCAGACGCTCCGACAGTAGATAATCCCTGACGGACATGTGCGCCAGCTTGACCGTCCCTAGAAGGTAATTAAACGACGGAAATTGTACAATACTATGTTGGATTTATACCTTCAATCTCGGTCACAAAGTGGGAGCATGTAGCCAGCATGTCGGAGGGAGAAAAGTATTGAAGATCGGGATCATAGGATGGCAGGCCGTCCGACGAGAAGTCAACCGTGACAACGTCAGCTATCTCTTTAAGCTCCAGCGGACGGGTGGAGAATGCCAGCCACATAAGAATATGTTTCAGCTCCGTCTGATTACGACTTTTCAGAATGGCTCGTTCATACATTCCCTCCAGATCCACGGGCAGTGCTTGAAGCTGGTCTTCCACAGCCCGTCTAGTGCGGCACTTCGAAAGCTCTTCTATCTGTAAAGCGACCCATCGGAACCTGGCAGATCATCAGTGCATTGAAACAGATATTAGAGCTGAAATTAGGCGTACATTCCGTCTGCGCGTGTAACCAACACCTGTCTGATACGCGCTCTTGTTTGCGAATCGCATTTGATCATCGTGGACAGCATCGCATCGAGATAGGTCTCGATGTCTTTGTCTGCGAGCCTGTTATTGAGGGTTACCCGAGTGATGAATGCCATACACCGGATTTTGTCTGTGATATCTTGCTCTGGCCGACTAGAAAACAGGATATAAACATTTCCCGCTTTCCGTTGCACCAGCTCTTCGATCCATGCCAGGACCTTCTCCCTATTGGTGCATTCGTCGAGAGCGTCAATTATGATGTACGTCCGCTCGAATCCATCGATGATCTTCTCAAGTGTACTCTGCAGAGAAGCCACAGACACCTGCCGGCGCCCATTTCCATAAATATCAACCAATGGCGCAGGTACGCCGTCGGACTGATCACATAGCTGCTGGATAACGGATCGGATCAGCTTGTCATGTAACGCCTGGTCTATTTCTGCGTTCCTATTGTCAAAAAAGAAATAAGCACATGCGTAAGTCGGATGCCCTAAACAGCGAAGGAGGGTTTCTTCGATGACGGTCGAGCTTGTAATCCAAAAGGTCAGGTCTTTCCAACTCGCGGTTGATACCAGCTCACCATATGATTGTTTTCCCGCAGCCCGCTGCGAAAGACGCAATGAGCATTGAGACTGATAGATCCTAAAGACAGACTCACGAGTTCCATAGACCCAAAGTGCCGAGTCAGGCGTCTCCTTCCATGTAATATAATCGTCTCCCTCGATAAACCAGGTGCCGGTCTGATCATAATGCTTCTCCCGCGCTGCCAGAAAGTTGCCTGAGCTGTCCGGGGCATCCAGCCATGTATACATCTTGTCTGCTGCAATACAGCATGGCATATGAGTAATTTGAGAGACGATGCAATGTCAAATGGTCCACCATTACCTTTGTCTTCACTCAGCATATAAGTGACATTTCCGTTGATGTTGCTGATCTGAGCATGTCCTCCTACATGAGTCGTATTGAATACCTTTAGATACACCATTATATCAGGTTCCTCGTCAGATTACGATGTATGGAAGAGAAGACGCACAGAGCTAGCGGAGGACATCGAAGGCGGATGTTGTGGGATCGATTGCAAAGCGAGGTTGTCCGAGTATCCGGAGAGGCGTGACGCTGCGTGACGCCCACAAGGCATTGGCAATGGCGTGGCAGCTGCCCAGGATCCGCGCGAAAATGACCGCTCACGTGCAACCTTAAGGCAATGAAACTTCTGACTCCTGAGAAACTCCTGAGTATCAACCGATACTAGTTCGAGAGCAATATCACAGATACGCAAACAATTCAGTCGGCCAGTTCACCTCAGATCGTCTCGAAAATGAGGCCGTCAAAAATGAATGATTTTTCACTAAACATACGTGATACATGGCGTTGTTGTGGCGTTGCATGGCGCTACGTGCTCGAATTTCTGATTTATCGCCTTCAATCGACGCGCCAAACAGCCAACTCCTCTGAAAATGACTGGAAAATTTCTAGATCGTTCTGCTGGCCCCGAAAGCAATACGCGCTCAGTCCCATCCGAGGGTAACAAAAGAGAAAGAACAAAAGGTGGCGCACGCCGACAGAGATGTACAGGGCAAGACATAGATATTTGAAAGTGCTCTGCAAAAGCTGCAAGGAAGGTTTCAGAACTTGCATTGCAACTGCACATCACAGCACTGGGAACAAGACGAATTGTGCGCCTTGACCCGACGTGCTGTGAGGTGCGAAGCGTAGCTGCCAAGTTCGGATCACTCGCATGCATGTAACATAGAACACAAACGCGGGGGGAGTGGGCGGGAAGAAGAAGACAAAGTAGAGGATTGCAGTCTTGGTCCCAATATCACAACGAAGGAACGGCAGGAATGAGGAAGACTGAGTTGAGGGAATGAATGTGCAATATCATATGAGCCCTTGAGGCTTCGCAGTAATCAACACAGCTAGACAACTCTCCTCGACAGTGCATACGACTGCTCCAGAGCCATGCATGGATGACCCGCACCATCGTGAAGATCGGGGCACAATGTGATGTTGCTGCACCCAAGTTCTGCAATGAGACCACACGGCATTGCTTGAGTCACTTACATGCTGGAGTGGATGATGGAGTACAGGGGGAAGGGACTTGGAAGAAGGAAAAAGGAGATATACTGGAGCTCACTGTCAACGCGATTTTGGACCTCAACCCAATCAGACAAATCCCGTCTGCTCTTTTCTGCCATAGTGAAGCCGACGGCAAGGATGCGAGAGCAGATGAGAGTCCCCATAGCAGAGGTCCGTTTTCGGGTCGAGCAAGAGAAAGCTCCGGGAGATTGGTTCACGGGCCTAGGAAAGATAGTTCGATGATTAGGAGGGCATTTAGCATTGAGGGTGGATGTGGGAAGAAAGAGGCATCGCCGAAGAGCAGCATTTATGTAGACCCGCCGATGCTCTGGAACATTCGGTGACAGCACGAGCACTTCACGCGGTGTTCCGAGAGAGGATAACAGGCTTTCCAACTTGGAAGAGGAGGCCTACTTATGCATGCCTGATACAGCCAGTCGAAGTCGAAGTCGAAGCCTCGAAGCCTTGTGCAACATGTCACAGTTCTGTTCGGCAGACTCGGAGATGCATATAAGTAACGGCTCCTGCATCATGGCGCAAATCCAGATGTTCCAAAGACGTAGAGTGGCCCGGGCTCACATACAGCTAGCGATTGACAAGTGTTCAGGTAGGCAACGTTGAAGAGCACGGGCGCTCGTGTCGTTTCCCACGTGCACGTTCAACCAACGTTTAGCACCGCCTTGAACGCAATTTGCCAACAATTTGCGCTACATACGAATATTGCCATATCTGCTCTAGATCTTTCATCTGGGCCTCGTGCCTTCCTTGGAACCTTCATTTCGAGTATCAGGAAGAAGGGATGGGATGTAATGACGCTTTCTTTTCTGTCAATGTACACTGCATTTTGTGTATCCTATTCCTCCTTTTGATTCCCGAAACACTTGCACGAGATGTGGACGAGCGTGATAAATAAATCAGATCCTGATGTTTCAGGAATGAAGCCAAAATGGAGCTATTTAGTATCAAGAAAGTAAGCGCATCAAACAGCAAGGAACAAGCGGCGAGACACCCGTCCTCGAACTTGTACAAGTCCAAGGCTTTCCTTTCCAGGGGACATGGGAAGATTTCGGACCGCATCGTATAAACTTTACGCTAGTTTTCAGAGTTGCAGGACATTGAAGCGAAACGAATGGTAGAGTGGTGCGATCAAGCGCCGCTGTCTAGCCACCAGGCTTCGATTGCTCGCATGCGAATGTAGCAACGAATACAGAATGTACAGAACTCGAAGTTGGAGCGTAAGAAAGCAGCCAGGTATAGGGACTAGAATCAGGACACAGGATCCCATGCTAAGGCGATTCACAAGCAGCGTCTGTCGTCACAGCTCTATAAATCTGCCCATGTGCGCCGTCAGCAACGGCCGACATGAATGACATATTTAGAGAGAGTCGGGCATAGAGGATGCTTGCGTCACGCGTTGAGCACGGACCGCGCACGCGCGATAGTCTCCCCGGAGAGACTGGGGAAAGCGGGGAAGGTAGAAACGGTTGCAAATCGTGGAAGAGCACGAAGACGGGGCGTGCTGAAAGGAGTCGAAGAGAAAAACACATCAGAATAGTAGAGTAGCAGGATGGCAGAACACAAATGCGACGCAGTGTCTCTCGGCCCTTCAGGCTTCGCGGGACGGGCGGGTGGGTAGCATCTCCACTGCCCAATATATGCCAGCACACCGGAGCTATTTCTGCCTTAACTGGCTACAAGTAGCTTGGGATACTAGAGCGAATACGCTCAAGGCCCGCACCCCGTGATGCCACCGGAGCTCAAACAGCTCGTTTGTCGCATGGGAATAGGAAGAGCAGAGGTCAAATAAGTGGATGGAAACGACGATGGAATAAAGGGATGAAGGAAGCGAGAGGGAGGACTGGAAAGCGTTGCAGCTGCGGGGTCGGAAGAAGGGGGAATGAGCGAGTTCCAGTCGCAGCAACGATGCGCAGCGAGTTCCAGTCGCAGCAACGATGCGCAGCGAGTCTTATACATGCACGGCATGTGTAGAAGACTCTTAGAGAACAAGGACGGCCTCGAGGCAATCTGAGACCAGAAGAGTGGTTGCCGGAAGAGGATGAACGCGCTCAGAAGCAGCGCTGAAGGTCAGCTGGAACCACAGTCGAAGGGTGTCGCTGCCCTGAGTAAAAGACAAAGCTTCGTGGTTTGCCTTCAGCGAACTCGTGCAGTTTCCGAGGTGTTGGACAAGCAGGCCTAGGCAGATGACAGTAAGAGTGTCTCCGAAACAACCTTCGAAATTCGTCCCTCGAGGGAGATTCATAGCCAAGATTCAGAGTAGTAGTGCGCAATGCGCATCGAATGAAAAGATAGAAGCCTGACAGTGACAGAACAAACATTCCAGTCAACGGCAATATGACGTCATGAAACGACAGCCTGGAACGTCCACCTGCCTTGGCTTCGAACCGCGCCATCTTCAATGACATTCTTCCACTGAGGCTCTGCGCTAGCACTCCTGTATAACTTTTCGAACAAATTTCAGCGGGGCGGTGCGGGGTATGTGCGGATACCCTGCAGATACTGTAGCCGATCGGCGATTTGGTGCGCGGCCCATAAGCAACGTCGGTGTCATGCCCGACCTGCCAATGAGGAGGCTGCACAGGCTGGTGATTATCGTCTGCTCGTTACGCGCCCACTCTTGCGCGTTCAAGAGGCCGGAGTGCTGGCGTCGATCAATGATCACAGAATACACGTGAAAGGTCGTCGGCAGCGGCACAAAACTTGACCAGCTCTCAAATCTCCCTGGTCGAGGCGCGGTTGGCAGATGGTGCAAAGCAAAGGTGCGTACTCAACGAGGAGCCCTAATCGACTTGTGTCTAACGATGCACTCACTGGACAGCTGGGAACTCGGCACCCCGCACACAAGCCCCAGCGTATCCGACTCCCTCGGCGCCGTCTTCCAAATCGCACACAACATCGTCGCGAACCGCACAATCTCGAACGGGAACATCACCGGCCCCCAGCCGCTCATCAACAACACGAGCGCGGGCGACCCTGCCAGTCTGGGAATGGCGGTCCTCTTGGCGAGCTGGACGCAGCAGTCCTTGGGCGATGGGCTGGACTATTCGGGCGCGGCGACGGACCAGCTCAACTATCTGTTTGATGTGGTCCCGCATACGAGCGACGGCGCGATATCGCACATCGTTAGTGACGTACAGCTACGGGTGAGTCGACCGAGCATTGTCTTTCGAGTGTAAGCCAGCGTTCTTCACGAGCTTACGAGCTCTTATCCCTTTCCTGAGCCAGCGAGCTCCCCGACCCCCATCCCGCTTTCCCTGCATCTCCCTATCCATACTCGATAGCTAAATCGCTTCTTCTTCCCCAGTCGGACAGCGTGTACATGGTCCCGCCGTTCCTCGCCTACTACGGCATGATCTACCAGAACCAGTCCGTCCTCTACGAAGCCTACAACCAGATCTCCCTCTACCGCTCCTACCTGCGCGACAGCTCCACTGCGGGCGGCGGGCTCTGGCGGCACGTCCTCTTGGGCGGAACCAACGAGGACGAGGGGCACTGGAGCACGGGCAACGGGTGGGCGGCGGCGGGCATGCTCCGCGTGCTCGGGACGATCAGGAACTCGCAGTACAACAGCTCGATGTTGACGGAGCAGCAGGATCTGATTGACTGGGTGACGGAGATCCACCAGGCGATGTACACGAACATGGTGAGTAGCGCGCCAGTCTTGTGAGCGCCGCGCAGCGACTGACTCGTTTGCAGGACCGAACTTTATCTTCCGCAACTACGCCGACCTGCCGCTCTCGGCGACGAACTTCTACGACGCCGCGTCCACCGCGCTCCTAGCCAGCACCGTCTACCGCCTCGCGCTCTTCACCAACGTCACCACGTACATCCCCTACGCGGACAAGTCGCGTCTCGTGCTCGGTGCACCAGCACCCGCCGGCGCGAGCTCGACTTCGACCGTGCTTAGTAGCTCGGCTATCTCCAGCTCAGTTGTTGGTAGCAGCTCTGTCGCGGGCAGCAGCTCAGTCGCGGGAAGCAGCTCGGGCGCAGGTAGCAGCTCAGTCGCGGGTAGCAGCTCGGTCGCAGGCAGCAGCTCGGCTGGCGTCACAAGCATCAGCCACGTGGCCAGCTCGACTGCGACACACCCCGCGTCGTCCTCCGCCAAGGCTTCACCATCTGTGCCGGCGAAGAGGCGTGTTCTTCCCCAGCAGTACAAGCGCCAGGTTGCCAGCATCAAGTCCAGCTCGAGCTCCAGCTCGAGCTCCAGTTCATCTAGCGGCTCAAGCTCCAAGGCTAGCTCATCCGTCTCCCTCTCGACCTCCACCACAGTCGTCGCCGCAAGCCCCACCGCGTCTGTCATTCTCTCAACCGAGGTTATCTCCTCTGGGACACGCAGGATCACGAGCGTCGTCACCGAGACCCCCGCGCCCTCCATCTCCGCCAGCATCCCCCCGGTCAACATCTCCACCCCCATCCCCACCCCAACACCGACCTTCTGCGCGCTCTCGCAGCTCACCCTCGCCGCCTCGCAGTCCACCGTCTCCTCCGCCCTCTCGGGCAACGCCACGGCCACCGCGACGCAGAGCCTGGGCCCGGGCGGGTGCATCGTCCCGCCCGTGCTCACGTACACGACCACGTACACCCCGCCCAGCGCGCCGCAGCCGACGGTGACCGACGCGCCCGGGACGCTCGCGCACTTTACGCAGGACGGGTGGCTCACGCCCGTCGTCGACCCCGAGACGCACGAGTTCCAGGGCAACGAGAGCCCCGAGGCGCAGGCGTTCGTCGTGCTCATGCAGGCCGCGTACCGCGACTACGCGCTGGCCGTCGCCTCCAGCGCCAACTCCACAACGACGAAGAAGTCGGGCGCGCTGAGGATGGCGGCGGGCGGCGCGGTGGGGACGGGCTGGATGACGGCGGTGTTTGTGGTCGTCGGCGCATGCGTAGATTGGACCCTGCTCTGAACATTGGCTGTTTCTTGATCTTTTTCTCTGTGTTTACTTTTACTCGTCACCTCTGGTCCTGCTATATGATATCTGATATCCCGTGCATACTCACTGCGCACTGCGCGCAGCCATAGCTAGACAGTGCCTCATCCGCCACTTATACAGTATGTACTTATTTCGTCTTTTATCTCTTTCGTTGCCGCCTACGTCAACGGATCTCTACGTATACCATACACTCACTGTCGTTATACATGGATATAGTGCACGGAAACTTTTGCTGCGTTACGGGACGCTTAAGGACTCTTCTTGAGATCAGTGATCATAAAGCTTCATAAGTGTTTAACGTTTATGTTCCGACTTGCAATTGCTCGCGCAGCGACTTGCTTCTGTAACTGTACATGTGCAACCCAATCGTCAAGCTCGGCGCTTTGGGCGGCACATACTGCGTCATCTGGTCTCGTCAGGCAGTATTCTCCGGAGTCTGGTGTTCATATTCAGTCTTCCGGCCCGCGAGCGCGAGTCGCCTGAGCCGACTCTGGCACTGTTAAGCTGTCCTCGGAATCTAGCTGCTGATAGCTGAACATGTGGGGCACCCACGAGAACGTTTTTCCCTTTGTATAAGATACTCGGAAGTCGCGCACGAAGCGACACCGTACAGGACCGTTGCACGACCCAAAGTCATCATGTTCCATCTGCCCGCGCTGATCTGCCTCTTCTCTTGCGCCTGTGCTGCTTTCGCTGCCGAAAGCGTGATCGTCCCCGGATACCTGTGGAAAGACACCAGCGGTAATGTCATCCAGGCGCATGGAGCGGGGATGTTGAAGGTGGGCTTTGTCGCCAGACGACAGGCACGTCGCTGACGATGAGATAGGTCGGGTCGACATACTACTGGTACGGAGAAGACAAGTCTTTGGACAGTACACTCTTCAAGGCAGTTTCTTGCTATGAGGTTCGTTATAATATCTACTCTGACTCAGATTGCTTAACGCTGATCCCACTTGCAGTCCACCGATCTTGTCAATTGGGCTCGCCAAAATGACGCGCTGAGTCCTGTAGCGAACACCATGATATCAACGTCGAACGTCGTCGAGAGGCCGAAAGGTGAGCCGCGACGGCTATTCCTTGTTGAAGCAAATTCAAGTAAATTTACTTTCCAGTTCTGTACAACAAACTGGTGAGTCTATCGGCTACGTTTGCATCATGTGAGCTGACTTGCCTGCATAGAACTCTGAATACGTCATGTGGTTTCATTCCGATACGGGCAAGTGCGTCAAATCTCCCATGTATCATTCAAATATCAGCTTATATACCGATAGCTACGGCGCTGCTATGGTTGGAGTGGCTACAGCCAAGACACCTTGTGGGCCATACACCTACAAAACGAGCTGGCAGCCGCTCGGAGCTGAATCGCGAGATGAAGGCATATTCCAGGACGGTAAGTAACATCTAGTACGACCCCGCTCTAGTTCAAGTCGAACATACTTTCGCAGATGACAGTAAGCCTCACAATCACTCTGATTCTTCCTTTGCTCATTAGGCTCGCAATATAGCCAACCAGACGTCGTATTTGCTTTACGCGTCAGACAACAATCAGAACTTCAAGATAACGCGGCTGGATGCGAACTACTACAACGTCACGACGAATGTCCAAACTCTTGACGGTGAGTCGGTCTCGGCGTCTAGTCACTATAGGACCTACTAACATGTTTGCTAGGTGTGACGTTGGAGGCTCCGGGTATCGTCAAGAGAAACTCGGTATGATAGACCATTTACGCATGGTACCATCTACTCACTACCGACTGCCAGGTCTATTGGCTGATCGCTTCTCACACCAGTGGATGGGCGGCGAACCCGAATAAATACTTCTCGTCTACTGTACGTGCTTTATTTTTATCACAATGATGTGATTATCATTTTGCGCAGTATTTATCTGGAACCTGGTCCGCTCAAAATGACCTGGCACCAGAGAATACCAATACGGCATGTCGCGTTACTTTGCGTCACAATTGTGCGCGCTCAAAGAAATTTCAACAGTACTTCTCGCAAAACGCGTATGATTTACCTCTTGGAACGAATGCTATCTACATGGGCGACCGCTGGCGCGTGGACGTTCTCGGAAGCAGCCAGTATATTTGGTACCCGCTCAGCTGGGCTAGCGGCGTCCCTCAAATTGTTCACGCCGACGTCTGGAGTGTGGATCTTGCTGCCGGTACAGTGATGATACTCTTCACATTTTATTCATGCTTACTGACTGGTATTTAGGGACATACACAGTTGCCACTGGGACCTCGTATGAGGCCGAAAGTGGCACACGCAGCGGAAGTGCGACTATCGCTTCTAGTTCAGCGTTCTCTGGTGGCGAGGCTGTTGGGTATCTTGGTCAGTAGTTGAAGCTCCCTTTACTCCCGAAGCTAACATATCGCAGGTAACGGCGGGTCTGTGACAATAAAAAATGTCGCAGGGAACGGTGCTGGTCAATGGGTTTCTCTCTATTACGCGAATGGCGATTCCACATTCCGCAACACCACAGTTAGGTGGGCCGTATGTATCCTTGTTCTCTAGCGCTGGCTCAATTCGTACGGCGCAGTGTGAATGGCGGAGCGGCTGTCGTCGTCCAGCAACCCAATACGGGCGGAGGGAACGTGCTTTTGAGCGTCCCGGTAAAGTTAACCCTCGTGAATGGGGCGACCAATTCGATTACTGTCGGAGCTGGTCAAACGAGTAAGTGCATCGATGTTATCAGATGATTATTTGCCTAATTGTCTCTAGATTACGCCGGCGATCTTGATCGCATCATCGTTTATACTCAAGGCTAAATGGTGTGGGAGGGTGAAAAGCATCTTTCAGTTCGAGTTTCATTTTAGCTAGCGTGTATATAAGAAAGCTTCTAGTAACACATTGATCAAAAATACAGGCATCTTGCCGAGTTAAAATATTTCAACACGAAGTAACATTAGCCTCGAAGCCCGCCGTTCTATGATGAAAATCACGACTGCGTGAGGGTAATACTGCCTTATAAAACCTCCCTCTTCCTCTATTTCCTCTGTTTTCGCTTTCTGTGCCTCTCATAACAATAACAAAGTACCTTGAAGGCAGGATCGAGGCTAAGGTAGCAAGTGATAAATGCACAAACGGATGCCATTGCGCTCTGACCAATGAGGTGCGGGAATGAGGTGCGGGTGCTGGCCATATGCATTGTGATTTGGCGGGCCATCGCGCAGGGACTTCAAGGTCGATCCTAGCGCCGCCTGACGCCCAGCTTACAAATGCCACTCGAATCGAGTGCCCTTAGAGTATGAGTTGAAGACAAGTTAAAGACGTCAAGCGTGCGGTATCGTTCGCAGATATAGGCTATAGCCGCATGTCCGTATCAACACGCAAATAATTGATATTTTGGATATTTTTGGCCGAGGGTCTGCAAGGAGATGGCTAATTCAGCAGATGTGAGCAGCATGCGGATGCTGGAGATTCAAATCGGGTTTATTATTCGTTTGTAAATAAAAGTGAAAGATAGACATGCACAAATGCTGATGCAAGAACGAACAGGTGCAAGCTGGAAACATGAGGGGAATAATATAATTGTGATTAATGAATGATGCATAGGCATAGCAGTGTTTGGCTTGCGAAGCGAATAAGAAGTTGGGTGGGAGGAAGAGAAAGGCAGGCTGAGCCGGCATCATGTGGGATGGAAGAGGGGAAGGGAAAGGGAACATTGTGTGGAAAGGTGAGCAGGAAGCGTTAATGGCAGAAGGGCATTTCAAAGAGTGATACGAAGGGAGACTGACATTGAGACAGAAACAAACGGATATGAAAGGGATGAGGACATGTAATAGAGTATTGAAGGGAATGGAACAGAGTGGCGAAGGGGGGGCGATGAGGTAGAAAGCGTGGGATGAAAATTGCGGGACAAAGTTAACATATATGGGGACGAAGCTTCGCGATGGCAAAAGGCAAACGGCAAGGAACACACGGTGAGAGGGAGACGGGCAGTGGCTATCATCGAAACGAATCGTTATGCTTCGTCATAAGCCTCATAACGAGAGGACAGATGACAATGATGGGTAGACTCACACCAATCAGGTCGGGCCAGCCCTCGGGAAAGTCGAGCTCGGAGATGAGGCTAACGCTCTCTGCGACCTGGGCGCGGATGATGTTGTCGCCCGGCGCGGAGAGGTGCAGCATCGCAGGCACCAGCGCCTTTCTCGACACCACCTTGTCCGAGTCAAGAATCGGGTTCATGTCCTGAAGCCACGCAATGTCACATCAGCTACCACATCTCAGTCGATAAATAGCAGCAGACGCACCTTCTCCCATCGTAATATTGTGACATTCTTGAGATATATGCCCGTTAAGGACGCTGCAGCACGCTGCGGTCCTGGGTGCCCTGGCCGAGGACGAGCTGGAGCAGGGCGCTGATGAAGCCGGGCTGGGCGGGGAGGCTCTGCTCGGCCTGCTTGCGTGGGACTGGGTTATGGGACGCGAGGAGCAGGGATGGGAGATCGCTGAACATCGTTATCAATAAATGAGAGAACTGAAGAAAACTCGTGGCACGTGTCGCAGGCTTTTCTGTACTTCATCCAGTTAGTCTCTTAAAAGTGTTTTAATGTCCGTAGGTACATTTCTCATTTCACGTCACATCCGTTAAGCCGATCACCGTTTACTCCAAGCCGTCTAGCCCCACTTACAGCAACCTACAGCCTTCAGGCCATACAGCATTGAAAATTGAACCCCTCAAATCAAACATATCATGACCCATAGCCGTTGACACACTTCCAGTGAGTAAAAACAAACGGTTTGGAACTGTCGGCAACCATACACACTGCGATAACTAAGCCGGATTGCCTGCTTATTTTGGTTGCACCACTTGTTCGTTCCAGCTACAAAAAAAACCAAAAACGGATATGGCGTGAATTGGGAAATTTACCTATGGACATGAAAACAGCTGTAAAGCCATCATGTATGCTCCACTGCACTCGACCCTCGTCCGGGAGTCGAACCTCAACATGAGGCTTTCACGTTTTTCTGTGACTTAACAGAACTGGGCTTTTCGCTTTCACAGGACCAGATGTTGTGGTCGGTGTCACAGAAACCATTGCCTCCAACGCAATCGAGGCGACGCGACCTAGCTGGCCCACCACATCCCACCAGGTGCTGTACCCTCGCCTCCCGCATTTGGAACCAAGCCAACAGCCCACCCGGCTGCCCTGCCGGCTGCCCTGCTAAGCATGCGGTAAAGTAATGTATTGCATCTGACGGTAAGGTAATGTATTACACTCACCGGTAAGTAGCGGATGTGGTGCAACTCGCATGCACCGGTAGTGACCAGACTGTGGTGCATTAATATGGCTTTTATGCCTGTCAACGTCGCAGTTATGACCACTCTGCTGCACTACACCATGGGCGGCCTTGAGATCGACGCCAAGTCGCGCGTGCTCTTCACCACGCAGCACCACATTCCGGGCCACTTCGCTGCCGGCGAGGTCGTGGGCGGTGTGCACACCACGAACAGGCTGGGCGGGAGCCGGGACTTGGCGGCGGCGTATTCGCTGCAGCCTGAGGCGGCTGCCCCACTGATCGTACGTCCAATGTTGCACAGCTCTGCCATAGGCCTATTTTCTATGAATGACTGAACTTCGAGGCCGACATGAGGCTGATCGGAATGCCCGAGGAATGCCTGCAACGTTGAACTTAGGTGTTTCGCCCCTGTCTTCCGAGCGGGAGTTACGGCTCCAGTTATTATTACGGTGTTTTGCATTTCACATGACAGTCTTGTTTCAGCGAAAATCCCTTGCCTGCGGACGTGTGTAAGATGGTTATCAATAAGTATAACTCAATACAGGGTCCAGTTTCCGTACACGATCCACACAGAAGCAAATGACGACAACCGAACTCGGTCAAACTGGCCCACGGATGGGTTGCTGAGCGCTGGCTTGCTGTAGACTGCTGAATGTTATACCGCCAGGGACAGCTTTGCTGTAGATCTGGTAGAACTTAAATACACGCACTGTTTCATTCTTAGCATCAAAATCTGAATTCTCGCCAACTTCAAGGACTGGTGTTGCTCGCAAACGACAGCACCCTCCATCTTGATTCGCACCAATCACTAGACATATATCTCTACACACCACAGTTCGCTCAATGGGACAGCATTTGCTGTCCGTTCGCATACTGTTCCACGTTGCTTTTACTTTGGTGTACTTGCCAATAATCGTGCTAGGATTTACGGCGGGCTTGAACGCGTATCCATGGACCGATAGGAAATTCTCATATGTCCAAATCCACATTGACGGTATCATCGCGCTGACCGCATTGGTGGGATTGGGGATCTTTGCTACCTTGTAAGACCACATACCCTCACCATATTATCGATCGCAATTAACCTGATATGTCAGAGATATCCTGACCATTTGTAGGAGGGTTAACCTGGGCGCGTTGCTTCTCATCGAGATCATTGTCATCATCCTTACGCCTCTATCTATGTGGCCCATCATCACAACCACCATAAGGGTCATCTGGCCGATTTGGTTCAATGGCTGGACGAAGGCGGTGTGTGGCTCTGATATGCAGCCGTGGTACTGTCACCCGATTCTCTCAATTGGATACCCACAGGATGGAGATGAAGATACCTCTGCAGGTGTTATTTCAGCGACTGTCGCAATCCTCGCGCTGAACATAGCTTTCCTTTTATACATTTGTATCGCCGCCATCAGCGACAAACTCCATCGCAACACATTCCTGCCCATTTATCCAGGGGAAAGGCCCTCTTTATCTTCGTCCGGAACAGACAGGAAGTGGTACCTATTTGGAACCCCGAGGACGCCTGCGGAGCGTGCAGTCATGATTGGTCATTGCACAAGCTATATATTCCGAAATTCAGTTTTTCGCAAGCACACGTAGGTCGCAGGCTCGCAGCTACACTTTTTTTGCACTAATATCATTCGACAGTTTTGAACCTACCGCATGGGCTATCTTTTGCGGGATCATAGCAGTGTACTCTTGTGCCGGTCTCGTGTTTTTCTCGGCCTATTCTGCATTATCCGAGGCGCAGCTGCGAGGGATTCTTACAGTTAAAGAAACAATTGCCGTCGTCCCGCCAGGTGGTTTGTTGGCACTGTCTAGCGTCTTATCTGTGGCCTCGTTCCTAATGGTATGTCTACTTCGAATGCTTGGATTCCAATTCTCACGAGGATTACAGGTACCTACAGATTATCCATACCCCTTGAACGTGAACCCCGAACAATATCCACCGCCTATGTTATCCGCCAATCGGACAAGTAGGGCCAGTCTTTGGGAAAATCCGACCCCAGGGTTCTGGACGAGCGATATTGTCTCTAATTTTGATATGAGCTGGGCCGGCGAGTATTCCCTGGCAATTTGGGTCACTACTGCCGGATCGTTGTGTGGTACATCTGTCCCTGGGTCTTTCAAGAGCATACAAGCGAACTCGACAAATCCATTGGTTCTCGCCCCCTTTCAGCGATACCGGATCTCACTTGTCGGAATCATCTACCTAATGGACGGTATGTCATTTACACTGTGGGTGCCTGGTGCGTATTTCCAATGTACATCCTGATATTTCACACGGTGACATGGTACACATGACACAGACATTATCAGAAGCGTGGAAAGCGGATCGGCATCCAGCGCAAGTATCTCATTCAATTCTTACCAGCCCCAAGTCCTCGCACGAGATCTCAGCCCCGCATCGATGTTCTCGTCAGTAGCTCATGTTCTGTCTTCTATTGGAGGCACACTGTCCGCTATCGATGGAGTCTTCGGTCTTATTTTTGGTCGCTCAATCGTGGCTATATTGATTGGTCAGTTTTATCTACCAGCACTCTTCTCCCAAGATCGTCATCCTGTGATCGGAGTATACTGACAGCACACCAGGATCTCGGATTGTCTCGCCTTTTGGCTTGCTGGGAATGGTCACCCACAATCGTTTCAAGCGTTTAATTCACGAAGAGTATCCTCTTATGCAGGAGAATATTGAACGTGGCGGTATGGCAGCGTACATAAGCGAAGTGGCTATCGACACCGCCTTGATGGATGTACCGTCTGCCAAAGGGTGCACTGGTTCTTCCGAAAGCTCAAGCATCGGGGATGAGGTGGGAGGCGGAGACGTTATTGAACTCAGGCGCCGGACGACCGGCAGTAGCACGAGACCCCTCCAGCTGATGTTGGTTGGTGCAGAGCTCGGAGATCTTGAGAGCAACCTACTTACTGGCAGAAACACTGATCACGAGTAGCTGGACCGTCGCCCGTCGTCCTGAGCTTTCGACACTGAAAATATTTTCTCGATTTTCCGTGGACACTGATGCGTCCAAAATGCGTCTCCCGAATCAATATACATAAGATTTTTTTTCAGTAGCTTTTGTAATTAATCTTTCTTTACTTGCCTGGGTTCATGTCGTGCTCTATCATTTGTATGCTTGCTTTACTTCTTCGTTTTACATCGTGTGCGCATTTAACCTAATATCAGAGGCCAACTAAGGGAAAAGTCAAAAGCACGAATGTATGACCTAATACACGATTCACGGCCCCTAGCTTAGAGAGATTTTCGCTGGGTAGCACGAGAAGCGAGAGGGACAGATGTTGTGGGGCATGGAGATCTCAGATTCGTGCCAGGAAGGCGCTGGCATAAAATGAGAAGACCGTCAGGGTGTATGTTCGGCCTCCTGCTCGAGAAAAAGCGATTTGAAGGATATGGATAATGGCATCTAGTAACATTGCTTCTAATTTCCTGGTGCGGACTGGATAGTACGCATATACGCCAACATGGGAAAATTCTGTCTCGTTTTTGTTTTAGGGATGGATGATGGTATGCCCGGCTTGACGTGTGTATGGCACATCAATTGACTATTCTTGGTTTTCGAATATTCGTGTGGATTCTGCCATGGTTCGCAAAGCGTGGAAGTCTGACTCGATGAGCTGCCACACGAGACCAAGGACATCGACGGCGATCCGCGGTGGTGGTGATTTGCAGCACGAGAGAACGCAAGGGATAGGGTTGTACGTGGTCGAATAAGGAGCTGAGCATAGTGCAAAAATGAGGCGCTTAGTATCCATCATAGATATTTCGCGCATGGGAACGTTAACTAGAGAATTCTCAGTGAGTGCATTGTATATTCTACTATGAGCACCAACTGACCGAAGGACCGACAAAGAGAAGATCTGTATAAGCGGTTAGCCTTGACTAATTCTACTAGGACCTGAACAAGTGACAGCGAATGAGTTGCTGTGTATTATCCAGAGACACAAGTGGCTACCCAACGAGTACAATCGCGCTTTTGATGGTGGTGCTGACGAGTACCCCAATCTGCGGGCCACGCCGTGAGATACAATATTTCAGAATCATAACCGGACGAGGACGTACCTGGAGACACATACACTGGTAACTTCTTCTACGCGTTTTTCTGAGTTTCTCTTTGATGGCCTTGCAGTGCGTAACATAGACTCCCTCGGTCGTCCACACCTTTACTACATAGTTCACGAAGCTATCGTGCGGCCGCATGGTGCAAAAGCATCGAGCCACTTGTGCGAGATAGGCCCAGCTGAGAGTCCGAGAATGTCATGTGGACTCCTGCGAGTATTTCAAGTCAGATACCGGGCCTGCTAATTTTTTGAAATGTGTATCCATCATAGAGGCTGTGTGCGAGGTTCCTGTAGAGGCTAGGGTATATTGTAACCCCAGCTGAGAGTGCGATATATCCGTATGAGCTACAGCTTGGCGGTCAGGTGAGCTGCAAGGCATACCAAATTTATGATATGCGTAGATATCGCAGGGGCTGTACACGATCCCTCCGCGAGTGCTAGCCTGAGGCCCATAGCCCAGGTGAGAATCTGATATCAAGGCAGGAGCCCCTGCTTCATTCACATGTCGGCTGCAGGACACGTCCAGTTTTCGATATGCGTAATGTTTGGAAGAGCTGCATTCGGTATTCCCGTACCGGCCGAGCCAAGATATACTGCCAAGGTGAGTGGGACAGTATGGCTGGAGCTACTGCTTTATTTACATGTCAGCCGCAGGGCTTACCAATATTGCGATTGCATATGCGATTGCATATTGATCATTGCACCCGGTGTCCACGTAGGAGCTCAGGCTAGCTTTGCACCCCAGGTGAGAGTGTGATATTGTGGGATGGGCCATTGCCTCATGTCCATGTCAGCTGCAAGGCCTAACCATTTTGTGGTATCTGTATCCGTCGTAGGAGCCGTGGCCGTTATTGCTGTAGGAGCTGGGTGTAGCTATAAAGCCCAGCTGAGACCCCGATAGCATCACAGGGGCCATTGCCACGCCTCCATCCCAGCTGCAAGGCCTAACCATTTTGTGATATCTGTACCCACCGTAGGAGCTGGGGCCGGTATCGCCGTAGGAGCTGGGCTTAGCTATACAGCCCAGCTGAGACCCGATAGCATCGCAGGGGCCATCACCACGCCTCCATCCTCAGCTGCAGAGCCTGCTGATTTTGTGATATGCGTAGGAATCGTAGCAGCTGCAGCCGCTATTCTCATAGGAGCTGAGTTAAGTAACTGTGACTGATGAGTCGCTGATCTATACTCCTTTCGATCACAGTACTGTGCCAGCCAAAACTATAACAATGTCTGTGACATCGTGACCTAACAATATGGTTTGGACATTAACAACCAACCAGCCAACAATGGGCAGGCATGACATGACATTTTGTGATAATTTTAGCCGGTACAATAAAGCCTTGACCCATTGGGACCGATTGGCACACATGAAATAGCTAAACCGCAAGAACTCATCAATGATGGATCTTCATATATCATTGTGGCTATGTGTCCTTATTTATGGAGCCTAGACTAGCTGTTTTCGCTCCGTGTTCGAGAACATATCAATCATTATTAAAGCAAACGAAACAAATACAAAGTGTGTAAACAAAGCCGCCCTCCCCTTAGCGTCCGCCAGCCTTCTCGGTAGCCTTTGTCAGCCTCTTTTGGCCCACATCATAGACAGGATGCTTTGAAAACTTTCAACAGAGCCGGCTACCAACTGCTTCGAAACGAGGAAGTCCTGGAGCTGAAGGACTCGAGGTGGTGTAAAGTATGATCGTTGGCAAGGGGGGGATTGGCGGGGGTCCCTCAGTTCGTGCTAGGATTGCAGCTGAGACGGGCACAGAAGGCCAGGCCAAATGCCAGAACATATGTGAGCAGGATGGTGTGGACATGGCGTGATTTTGCCGATTCAACCACCGCGGCTTGCTGCTCAAGAGACCGAATGTCTCTAGACCTCTGTGAGGCTAACGCTTCCGGATAGAGGGTGGCTCTTAGCAAAGAGAGCGAGACCACAAGTTCACTCAAGAGTACAAGGTGAATAGGCTGATCTGGTGATGGTAGCTTATCCTAATGTTACGACGTGTATTCGTAGTCGTTCCCAGATGGGCCTTATAGTGGGGTTGCTTGAATAGCGGTGTAGTGAGGTATCAACCCTTGTGGTTGAGAGCGAACACAAGTCACTTGAGACAAAGGTTAGATGATATTAAAGGTATAGTAAGTGAGACTGTACCTTGAGACAAAGAGGATAAGCTAAGGTCTCAAGGTCTAAGTCGCTGTCTACTTGTACTAACTGTAATCTAATCGTACTGATGATCCGGGGCCCTAAGGGTAAGCGTATATGACAATAAGGGGCCCGGGGAGTCATAGATGCGTATGTAAAGATCCGTTGATAGTGGACGACGCGTGGATAGACATGCGACGCGTGAAGGTTGTGCTGATGAACGCGGAGTAACGTCGGCACGTGTCGTGGGTGAAGTAAGCGTCCGTGATAGAAGTAGTAGAATGGGATAGAATGCGATGGATGATGTGGAAGGATGTGGAACGATATGGAATCGGATGGAATGTGTTGGCCGTATGACAGGTAGATAGGGGCAACTCGTGACCAGGATGCCACCAACGCAGATACGGGGGCATATTGTGCAAGAATGCCCCTTGGTCAATATAGGACTGAATATCGAAAATCAGCCATTTGAAAAAGGAAATAAAATAAACAGAACTAACCATGTCGACATGAGGGACAATGTCCATGTATTCCTCTCGGTAGTTCAGCCCAAGAAGGAACATTGATTGTTTCTTCTCAGCCAATGCTGCACCTGCAGAGAATATCTCTGGCTCGAAGGGGACATACTCGGGCGCAGGTATAAAGAGCTGGCTGCCGGCCTCAACTTCCACTGCCCTGTACAGCTCGGTTGCCCAGATGTTAGGATCGAGGGGGCCAGATGGCTGCTCCCCAGCCGAGCCCGATGGTTGCGCCCCACCTGCGTCTGATTGCTTCGCCTCAGCTGAGCTCAATGGCTGTGTTCGAGCTGCACTCGATATCTTCGGCTGAGCTGGCCCCGATTCCTTCGGCTGAGCCGAGCCTGATGGCTGCGCTCCAGCTGCACTTGATTCCTTCGGCTGAGCTGGCTCCGATTCCTTCGGCTGGGCCGAGCCCGATGGCTGCGCTCCAGCTGCACTTGATTCCTTCGGCTGAGCTGGCCCTGATTCCTTCGGCTGTGCCGAGCCCAATGGCTGCGTTCCAGCTGCGCGTGACTTCTTCGACTGAGCTGGCCCTGATTTCTTCGGCTGCGCTGGGCCCGCTGTTTTCGCCTTGTTCGCCTGGGCTCCCCCCGCTGCCTTCGGGTGCGCTTTACCCGCGGCCTTCGTCTGAGCTTCATCCGCTGCCTTTCCCTGGGCTCCACCCCCATCTTTCTTAGACGTCTTGGGCTTGCCAGAGACCTTGGCCTGGGGCTTCAACCCAGCTGGGCCCGGCTTTGGCCGTCCTGCAGGTGTACCCGAGCCCGAAGCAGGGCTACCGAGGGTGGTGATTGGGGGGACACTGGGGGTTGCCGCACCTGAGGATGAGGATGTGGATGAGTCTGAATCAGACTCAGACTCCGAGCTGGCATTGTCGAGATTGAAATTTTCCTCGGTTTCGTCCTCGGTTTCTTCCAAGAGATCGGGAGCACCCGCAATGAGATCATCGATTAGGTCGAAGTCCACGTCTGATCCCAGGGCATCCTGGTCAGCTGCCTTCCTCTTCCCCTGCTTCTTTCGCGTCTGGCGGTTGGCTTCTACCTCAGCCCCAGACCCGCCCCTTGCGTCTGAGCTATCTTGATGTTTTGCCTTCTTGGTAGGAGGAGGGGCAGAACCCTCATCTTCGCTGGTGTGGACGAGCTCGTTGGACTTCTCCGGTTTCCGGCGCTTTCTGGACTTCTGTTCTTTTCCCGGCCCAGATTGTGTCTTGCGCATGGCTCAAGAGATCCTGGGCTCCCGGTCGCTCTCAGTGCCGCCGTCATCAGCCTCTTCATCTTCATCAACATCCACATAGGTTGGCTTGTGGACACGAGCAGCCTCAAGGCTCAGCTGGTATTTGTCTTTGGGCTTCGAGACCCCAAGAGTTATCGAGCTGCGAAATCGGAATGGCATCTGCCCAACCCGTTGTCCGTTGCCATCTGCGATTTCCTGGTTCTTTACACAGGCGACCCAGTTTGCTTTGAGTTTGTCGGCATCAAGCCGGCTGGGGTCTGACCATTCGATTGTGAGTCCTGGAACTGATTCAACATAGGTCTTGGGCGACTTCTCCACTTTCTTCCACGGTATTACTGCCTTTTCCTCATTAGTTTGGAAGCCTAGAGAAACAGGACGTTAATGGTAGGTATTAATATGCATAAATGACATCTTACACAACACTTCGGAGCAATAATATCTCCAGGCTTTTCGCAGCTTCTCTTGAGTCCACCTTGCAGGGTATGCGGTCAGCATGGGCGCGTGACGGGGATTTTTCTTGGCTGGGTCTTTTACTTCCGCAAACCAGACTAGATCCTTGTAGTCGGTTGTGTCTTCCACATCGGAAGATGGTTTCGCGGCTAATACTCAGCTCAGTTTGCGACAATAGAGGGGGCAGAAGGTCTACGTACGCCATCTCTGACCGATGTATTCTTCAAAGCCAGTATCGAGAAACCCGCAAGCTTTCCACTGACGTGTCTTGGAGAATTTCTCCATGGATTCCGGTGGGTCAGATTCAAACCTAACAATGTCAATCATCTAAGATGCCCAGGAATAAGACAAATATTTACAATGACAGCAGGGGCACTCCATCCTCATCCGGGAACCCTATCATTATGACGACATGTGCAGAGAACTTCTGCTTGATCTCCCGAAGGAAATCCTCAGTCACCGACCCGAGCTTGGCCGCCGTATGACTGGAGAAAACAGTCAGTGGGACATTAGGACTCTGCGAAATAAAATACTGACAGCCGTTTGGCAGATTCATCTAATATCTCGCCACTATTCCAGCTTTCCGTCATAAGGGCGACCTTCAGGACCTCAGCTGGACTCAGCTCCTTCTCTATCTCGGAAAGGGCTTGCCTCGAAGCGAGGAAAGTCTTGCTTAGGCCCTTGGCTTCGGCGATCTCTTTACTTCTGGCCAGGATACGAGCCTTGAACATCTCCTTGATGATGTGTGTCTTGTTGTAGACACTCTTCGTCTTTTTAGGTACCACTGGCTTCCCCTTGCGGCTCTCCTTACTGCTGACGTATACTTGCCTCTGGGTGAGGTATCCAGCAATAGCCTTCCATAGAGAGCAATGATTAGGATATGATCACATAAGAAGGATTGGTGTGACCCCCGGCGTACCACTTTGATCTTATCATCTGGAGGGAGACAGTCAACTATCTGAGTTCGCTCCGCGAAACCGGATGAGTTCAATCTTCTTCTCCCGCAGGAAATCCTGTTTCTGGTTTCGATCGGACGGCCAATTCGCCATGAGGGGGTCCAGGAATGCGAGAAATGGCTTGTACCATACAGGGCTATAACCGAGCACATTCTCTGTGTCCTTTGCAGTGGTTGCAGAGGCCTGAGCTTTAGAAGATGATGCCTTAGAGTGTCTCATGATGAAGGGAAGAGATGAAGGATAGAGAGAAGTGAATGTGCGAGCGAACGAACTTGTCGTGAGAACCGAACCGAATTGTCGTTGGAGCTGACACGGCCGGCAGCACGCGTCTTGCCCAATACAGGCCCAATACAGAATGGAAATATACTGTTTAGGCTCTTGCACAACTACTATAAGTATTCTAATTTCCTAGTTCTGAGTTTTACGGTGTCCCTGGCAACAGCATTATGTCAAAGGCCTTATTTCAGTGTCGGGAGCTCTGATTGTGTCCCCCGAGCCCTGCCCCAACAGCTTTCACTCGCAATCCAACACCTTCAATTGTTGCCCGATTAATGTGTTTTGACTTCCCAGATAGAACACTTGTGACGCTGCGAAGCCCTGGGTGGAGAGGCGTCTCAGTGACGACCTCAACAACTTGGCCTCTAGAAAAGGAAAACCGCCATCAAGGGACAGCCGCGCCAGAGTTTAAACTAAGAAATGAGAATCCCTAATGCGGCTTTATGATAGCTCAAATGGGCTCACGAATATGATCATGTGAGCTCGTGCGCAGCTGCAATACAGCTTTCCGTGAATCAGAATCAACCATATTAGGCCTAGCAGCTCTAGCAACCAGTATTGGCGATTCCGGTAGGCGTTTCATTATTTACGGCTACAAAATAGGACGTGTTCTCCCTTACCAGAAGCGTTTCATTTTGGCGTAGATCTCACCCTTAAATGGGTTTTCATAGTCCTGTGCGAAGTTTTTTTCTGAACTTGGGCCAATTCTTACAAGCAGAACATCTACACTACGACGGGACTGAATGAATACGAAGGAACAGTGTGGAGGGGCCCTCCCCACCCTGGTTTCGCACCAAACAGCCCGTTTACATCACGTGAACTAAAATAA
This sequence comes from Athelia psychrophila, assembly GCA_001630335.1. NCBI lineage: Eukaryota > Fungi > Basidiomycota > Agaricomycetes > Atheliales > Atheliaceae > Athelia > Athelia psychrophila. The sequence goes on from KV417644.1 coordinate 144,006, forward strand.
ACTAAGTGTCCGTTTTAGAGAAATGCGTAGATATATAGGAATAAGCTTGCAGCAAAGGCGAGAACCTACAAAAGACAGTCAGCGTGGGTCAGATGGAGTCAAGGCACGTACCGGGGAAATGCATAGACATCCTATAAATGAGCTGGCCGCGGATGGGAGAACCTGCAACAGGCAGTCAGCGCGGGCCAGATGGAGTCAAGGCACATTACCGGAAAAATTGCGTAGATATCCTATAGATGAGCTGGCCGCGGATGGGAGAAACCTGCAACAGGCAGTCAGCGCGTGCCAGATGGAGCTAAAGCACGTTACCGGAGAAATGCGTGGACATCCTATAAATGAGCTGGCCGCGGATGGGAGAACCTGCAACAGGCAGTCAGCGCGTACCAGATGGAGCTAAGGCACGTTACCGGAGAAATGCGTAGACATCCTATAAATGAGCTGGCCGCGGATGGGAGAACCTGCAACGGGCAGTCAGCGCGGGCCAGATGGAGTCAAGGCACATTACCGGAGAAATGCGTAGATATCCTATAAATGAGCTGGCCACGGATGGGAGAAACCTGCAACAGGCAGTCAGCGCGTACCAGATGGAGCTAAGGCACGTTACCGGAGAAATGCGTAGATATCACATAAATGAGTCCCCGGTAACCAGCGCTGACGGTGCGCTTGTAGCTGCACGCGATCATTTTCGGCGACGGCGGGCGTAAAGCACCGCACGATCAACCGGAACCCCCAGAGCCCGCAAACTGAATCATTGAGGCGACGACGGGCGTCAAGCACCGCACGATCAACCGGAACCCCCAGAGCCCGCAAACTGAATCATTGAGGCGACGACGGGCGTCAAGCCACGCACGATCAACCGGAACCCCCAAGAGCCCGCAAACTGAAGCATTGAGGCGACGACGGGCATCAAGCCACGCACGATCAACCAGAATCCCCAGAGCCCGCAAACTGAGTCATTGAGGTGACGGCGGGCGTCAAGCCGCGCACGATCAACCCGAAAAGTATGTCAGCGCGTAGTGTTGGGCGGCAATGCCGCCCAGTAAAAGGTACAAAGATGCGGATGGAAACACTTCACCTGTATAGCAGCATTGTTGACAGGAAATGCCAACGGGGAGGCCAACCCCCGCTGGCAAATCACCGAGCTGCTGGATGTTAGGACCGCCTGCTAGTCTTGAGGAGAAGCGGAAGTAGAGAATGCGTAGCGGGAATGGTTGGAATTCAGCGTGCTTTGATTGACATTGAAACTCCGCAAAGTGTTTGGCCGTGTTGACTGCGACTTACGGAGATTTTAATCGAGGCAAGTGTTCGCCGTGCTGATCGCCGCCCGCGGTCGATCACATTGGGATGTGTGACGTGTCCCGCGTTTCTCTCTGCTTCGTTCATCTCTGCACGACACTTGCTGGCTTGTTGCTCCCTCCCTCCCTGCGTAACCATGGCCAAAACAGGTTGCTCCGCGAGGAAATCCACCGGCGGCAATGCACCACGGAGAGAGCTGGGCCGTAGGGGCGTTGGAGCTGCGCGACAGCAGGACTTGGCCATCGTTGCTAATGCAGCGGGCTCAGCGCGTGAGGACGCAGTGGGCTCAGCGCGTGAGGACGCAGTGGGCTCAGCGCGTGAGGACACAGTGGGCTCAGCTCGTGAGGATGCAGCGGGCTCAGCGCGTGAGGACGCAGCGGGCTCAGCGCGTGAGGACGCACCGGCTCATACGAGTCTCTCGCCAGAGCCCCAGGACCCAGATTCACATGAGGTAAGTGTTCTTTATTGTCCTTGCGCGCCGCATACAGCTGATTGCTCCATACCAGACGTACTGCCATGTCTGTTGCGACGGCAATGAGCAGCTAGTGCTCTGTGACCTTTGCACTCGCGTCATTTGCCGCAGACATCTTGGCACTCTCCCCGCCGATTTCGACCTATCCCTATACGATTTCGTGTGTACAACCTGCCACGAGGTCCACCTTGGGAAAATCCCCTATCGCGTAAGTCTCCCCACTCCGCACGTTATCCTTGCCTAAATTGACTACGTACACAGGCCTTTTATATATCAGTTTCAAATTCCGAGGACCCTCACGCCTGGGTCCCGGTTCTCTACCGGCCAATTGCGCTCAGCGCCGAGTTCACCCTATCAAGGAACTCGCATGTCTCGAACGCATCAACGTTAATCTTACATTTCTGCCTGGATGGCCTGCAGAGCCAGAGTCTGCCGCCGTACTTGCTCGAGCTCGTCCTGAAAGAGTACCTCGACCCTGCTCAACTCAAACTCATCGAACAGGCCTATGACTTCACGGACGGAATCGACGAGCACGAAGCAAGCGTGAACGAGTGGGTTCAAACTATTCCGTAAGTCTGTCTCACCTGGTTCGATAATATCGCGCTGACTCCGACGGGTTTATCGTCTTAGCTCGTATCACAGAGTCATCATATTTGTTACGACCCACGCGCATGACACCAGCGGCGACTTATACAGCACCCCTGCATTTAGTTCCGACCCGTATCAGGTATGTTATATATTTATCTGCACTATCACGCCCCTCATTCTATCGTACAGGTCTTAAAGGCTTTGTTTCCGTCATCCCTCCGACACGCCTTGAAAGGAAGAAAAGTCTTCCTCAACTTCCTTGTTTGTGGAGGGTTTGCGGATACGCCCAGCTCAAGGATTGTCATGTTCAAAGCTGCTCGAAAGTACGTTAAACTTTTTCGTACTTAAGTATAATCTAATATCAAAATATAGAGTGCACGCAAAGGAGGTCATCGCCTTTTCTTCTGCGGGATTGATTCCCACCCTCACCAACACCTTCTGGCTAGACTTCGCCAGTCGTGTCTTGTTGGAGGGGTTCGGGCTACGCCAAGCCCTGCCCTATATGCTTTCGGCGACCAGCACGTCATGCTTCGTGCGGCATACCAACCTCGTCTACGCCCAGGTTCCCCGCGACAAGTCTAAGCCCGTAGTCTGCGCCGAATACATCTGGACGCATCCGGTACTACGGCCCTTTGGCCGCCGCCTGCCCGCCAATTGCGTTGAGTGTGGCTGCATGTCCAGCTTCGGGAAACCCATCAAACTCACGCCGAAGACCGCTGCCACCACTTATGTATTCGTCTGTCAGGGCCGCGATACTGAAGGGAAAGCATGCCTCCACGAGCTCAGCATTGAGCCCATTGAGGGGTTCGAGCCCTACGGACAATCACCTCTATGGTTTCATAGTGTGCCGGTACATGTAGTTGGTGACACCTCCCTATCAGATACTGAGGCTTGTACCAACCACTCTTCTTAAACGACTCCGCTAGGAGCCTGTCTACCCGTCGTAGAAGTAGAACCTGTGCCCACAAAAAATGGAACAGTGGGTCGGCCAGTTACAGTTTCCACCACCAATGACTTTGTCCCAGTTTTGTAACGGCAACGTAACACTTGAACCGATCTACCAGTGAGTGTCCATAAACATTAACGATTTCGGTTACACTCCCGTCGTACACGTTTGAGACGTACTACCTCAGCAAGGTCGAGTTCGCCCCTCGGACATCGTCGACTGAACCAACTGAGCGACATCGATGACGTTACCCTAGACAGACCGAGTCTGCTCCTGGAGTATCGTTCATTGAACTGGCTGAGCAACATCGATGATGCTTCGAACTAGGATCTCGACTATAGTCTCGTTAAGTCCCATTAAACCTTAGTTATATGGATCAACACTAGTATCGGGCCACACACACACAAAAAGGAACGTTCTATGTACCAGACACTCGGGCGTCTCAGAGACTATGGTCAAGGTAGTATTTGAGACTGTCACAACGTGTACAACCATGTGGCCTCTTCAGCAGTGTCCAGGAAAAGGCAAAACCGTAACAAGGTTCCATTCCCAAACCCGTCTCCCTTCTCCTGCTTCCCTTTAGTATTTAAAAGAAACAATGCTGTGTAGTAGTCCGGCTTTAACTAACGGTAGTCGGGGCGCCGTGTCGTGTCGGCGGTGTGTGGTTTTGCCCTTGACTTAAGGGATTTACCCTGTTTGTGAGTTGATTACGAGGACGACACCACGACTGGGGATCTCTTGTGTCGTATAAAGTAGTGTAACATTAGGTATCCTGGTATAGTCCGGGTGTTACCTACCAACCAACCTCGGTCCAGGCCCTACAGGGTGTAGCCACGGATGTTTTTTATGGTGACCAGCCCGTTGGGAGTATCTCAATGTCTCTATAGTGAATGGCTGTTGGTACTTACCGACAAAGACATCGAACCTCTCCCGGACCGACGAGCGGAAGCTACAAAGGGGGGGTTCGTTACTTACTCGCCCTTATAGTTGCCGTTGTTTTATTCGGTAATGAAATCCCGGTGTAACACACGTGTACTACCCAGAGCACCTGCACCTAAACACACACCCTCTGTCTGACACTAAGGTCAGCTAGTAGGACAGTGGGTACGAAGACACTACGTAGCACAGGGTCTAGGTAACACCGGTCTACGTAGACCGGTACTACCCGCGGTTTGGTGGCCTTATTGTTTTAGGCTGGCAAACACCGCACAGGCAACACGTAACGGCGACTGAACTATCACTCGAGGTCCGATGCTTTGTCAACTTAAACTGAGAATGTACACATGGAATCGATATATCCATATACGACTTTCAGAGTCTTAGTTTTAGTCCCGACTAAACTCTCTCTAGTTTCACTATATAGGCGCTATACGGGCTAACCCGGTAATAGATCGACGAAGTGTCAAACGAGATAGATGTATCTAGGTGACATTTATTTAATCTAGTCCGGGACGATATGTATGTATATCACGCATTTATGATGATACGTTCACAGGCAAAAACCTCTAGCTACAACACCGATAGAGCGTCACGTTTCAGTACCAATGACCTTCACAGTTCGTGCTTTGAGACAACCCTAGAACTAGAAAGGCACATAAGATCGACTGGGGGGAGAGGTGTAAATGAGACGACGTTAAGACAGAAGATCCTACGTGCATATATGTAATGACGTCGGATAATCCTCATAGTCTATCTTAAATGTAGCCTAGTATTAACACACTCTGGGACCAAATACCGGTAAAAAGCACACTATCAGAACCCTACCGAGTCACCATGAGGGCCGGAATAGTTATACACTAAGACTGGGGCCTAAGAGTTACTATATGTACGATAGATACAAATCCTTCGATACCATCCGATAACTTGGGTAGACCCCAAAACATATGCTCCACGTCTCATGTAGTATAAAGTACTGTACGTTTGGAAGCAGTATACTCGGACATGTAATAGTTGTACATAAAACGACGTGGCCTCTCAACATAACACTTGATTATGTCTCAAAGTCTATCGTTTTCTAGTATAATCGTAGTCCACTTTATATACCATACGTATATCGCCCGTCCTACTGCCTTAAACTACCTTTAGGTGAGTTTATGAGTCAGGAGTAGCTAAATTAAACTTAATTTTACCTATTAGTCATCATTATCGTCACATACATACAAAATATCTCTCGGTCTTCCGAACGATTAACGCTACCTCTTCCCCCCTCCCACACGTTTCGACTCACCGACTTGAAGTCGGTGAGTCTAAAGATTTACGCCTGCCGAACCTTACTATTCGCGGGTTAACATATCTCTTCCCCGCTTTTAATTGTACAGGCACACGTCATCGGTATCATTTTACAAGACATGTCACCAGCTCCTACATCTTTCTAGTACTGTAAACTTTTGTTTCTGCATTGTCGTTCATTCTCATTATTAAAGATCTACTGTCAGAAGTGACAGGACTGGTAGGTTGCGCGGGGTAAGA
>KV417644.1:153497-193694 GCA_001630335.1 Athelia psychrophila
TGAAGGGCTGAATGAGGGACTCAGTAGTGAGCTTGTGACTAAATGGGAGAAGGCAGAAAAGAAAGCCATGGAAAAGAGAGGGAAATATCTGAAGTATTATGATGTTCGACACGTGAAAGGTTCGTGACCTGCCATCAGGGATACCTCATTTCCAATCTTATGCTAACCAGGTTTTATTGGAAAATAGCAGCAACAATGGCGGAAATCCAGATGGAACTACTGGATGGTCCAAAGACAAACAACCTGGTTGAAGGGGGTGTGTCATGGTTAGCATCGGGGATGGCTATTGAAGTGGCACAGTAAGTTTCAATGTGCCAAATTGATAGACACAGAAATTAACCTGTATTTTTCTGTGCAGAGACAAACTTGCAACTGACACCAGACGTCTGTTGGGTATCCATGCTACTATCCCAGCAAAGACCGCTTTTGCACATCGGCAGTCTCGGCTGAGAGGCAGAGTCCGAAGATTTCAGCAAGAGGCTTTTAGAATGTTTGGGGTCGAAGATGAAAAGGAAGTCATGTTGAGGTTAGCAGATGAGGATCTGGCCCAAACAAATCTTGACCTTGACGAGGAAGGATGGGGACAGCTAGTGGATGTGGAGCTGACCCCTGATGCTCCAGAGGTGCAAGACATGATGGATGAGGATGAGGATAGAGACGATGAAGAGCCTTTGGAGAATGAAGCCAGACCTGATAGGGCTGTGCTGCTCATGCCGTCTTCAGTCTCTCCACTTGGTATCTCCCAGCTCAACATCCACCATCTGATGGAGGCAGAGCTGGAATTGCGGAAGGGTCAAGCAAATGATTGCCTGGAAGGTTTGATGCTGGCTCTCTGTACACAAGGACTGCTCCTACGGACCACTATCAGAAATGCCAATGGTACCAAGACCAAGACAAGGGCTTTTAATGAGGTCACAAAGGTCCGGAGGGAGGTCGAGGCAAATGTAAGGTCCTATAGGAGGGCCCGAAAAGCGATTCTGGCACTGTCAACAGATCCAGAACTCCCAAAGCAGTACAAGCCTATCAACACAGAAGATCTCAAGACGGCAGATGTGACTGATGAACGAAGGCTGGGCCAAAGCACCGACAATTTGGCATGGTTCTGGAGGCTTGGGGCTGAAAAGGCAGGAAAACATGAATGGACAGAGGAATGTGAGTGGTGTATCTTTATCCTCTGAAGTGGCCAATTTCTGAAGCTTCAATGAGCAGTTTATAGAGTCAGTTGGCTGAGAGCGAAAGCCCGGAAATCCAGATGGGGGGAAGAAGGGGTAATTGTGTCTCATGAGATGCTATTTGTCATTCTCTTTCATAGGCGGGAGCAAGAGATATGGAGGGAGAGAGCTGACAGGAGTGATAATGCAGAAGGTGCCAGGGCATTTGCATATGGCAAAATGCTGGTCTCTCAAAGAAGGGCTGATGATGCTCAGAAAGGGTTTACAGGGAAGGTTGTTGATGTAAATTGGGATATGGATGTTTAGTATGTTGGTTGGTACAATGTGCAGACTTGTTGTGCACTTGGCTGAGCTGAGTCTGTTGTCCGGGCCCCTGCGTGTTGATGTATTCAGCTCGAACAAGGAAAACACAAATTAAAATGTGGCAAACCATACAGCTGGCCTAAAGATTGACCTGTAGCCACTGCAACACCATTGCTCAGCCCATGCAATAAATATGCAAGTCTTAAAATTGGCACTCCCTGCAGCTAACATGGAAGATGGGTCATAGCTCCTACGGCGGACTCGTGTCCTCCGCCGGCCCAAATATATCGCCCCAGCTCGTACGGGACACTTGATGCAGCCCCGCTGACTGATACACAGGTCCTAAAATTTGCATTCCCTACAGCTGACATGGATAATGGGCAATAGCTCCTACGGTGGACTCGTTTCCTCCGCCGGCCCGGATATATCGCCCCAGCTCGTACGGGACCCTCGATGCGGCCCCGCCGAGTGATACACAGGTCCTAAAATTTGCATTCCCTACAGCTGACATGGATAATGGGCAATAGCTCCTACGGCGGACTCGTTTCCTCCGCCGGCCCGGATATATCGCCCCAGCTCGTACGGGACACTTGATGCGGCCCCGCCGAGTGATACAAAGGTCCTAAAATTTGCATTCCCTACAGCTGAGATGGATAATGAGCAATAGGTCCTATGGCGAACTCGTGTCCTCCGCCGGCCCGAATATGTCGCCCTAGCTCGTACGGAACACTCGATGCAGCCCCGCCGAGTGATACACGGGTCCTAATATTGGCACTCCCTGCAGCTGACCTGAGGGCTGTGCCGCAGCTCCTACAGTGCTATCGTGTTCCAAGCTGGGGCTATGGCAGACCTCAGCTCCAATGAGAAATTCACATGCAGCCACTACAATAGATACACACATCAGAAAATTGGCAGGCCCAGTAGCTGACTCGAAATGTTCGCAGGAGCTCACACGAACGCCTTGGAATCTCAGCTGCCCCATCTCGCACGAGTGGCTTCTCACGGGCATATCATCCATAGCCCCTGCGATAACTAGGCATATCACAAATTTGGTATGCCCTGCAGCTCACCCGACGGCCAAGCCGTAGCTCATACGGATGTATCACACTCTCAGCTGGGGTTATGATATACCATAGCTTCTACGGGAACCCCACACGCAGCTTCTATGATGGATACACATATTACAAATTTAGCAGGCCCGGTATCTGACTTGAAATACCCGCAGGAGCCCACACAACATTCTCGGACTCTCAGCTGGGCCTATCTCGCACGAGTGGCTCGATGCTTTTGCGCCATGCGGCCGCACGAGAAACTCGTGAAATATGTAGTAAGGCACTGGGTCGTCAATCTGCAATCCGATCAGCATCACAACCGGCGGCAGCGACAACGAGAAGACTTACAACAGCAGCTGGCGCTTCCTGATGAAGAGCACCGAATCAATTGTAATGGCCGAGTATATACAACACACTTAGTTATCCGAGCCCGGAAGGCGCACCAGCAGCGGCAGCACCGAGCGCGGCAGCTCTTTCGTGAGCTACAAGCCTACAACCATCCCTTCGCGCCCTCACAATACGGGGAACGGGAAAGTATGGGGGGATAGGGACAAGGAAAGGTAGGGAAGAAGCGCACCTGGTTCCGGAAGGTGTAGCGATACCGTATAGCATCCACCTGCAGAATTGGCTCGACCGTCCCCACCTCCGTCTGCAAGTCCTCAAAGACGTGGTCCAAGAAGAACTTGACGACGTCCACTAGGCTACTCAAGCTCGTCACTCTGTGCCGTCAATCCCAAGCCATCAGCACTCCTTCCCTGGTTTCATTCAACCAGACCTCGACATCGTGACTCACCTGTGCCGTCCCTCCACGCGTAGTGACCGCCATCAGAAGATACTTCACGCTGTCCATCACCTTCCACTCGTCCCCGCCCTTGCCCTTGCCCTTGCCCTTGCCCTTCGTGCCCTGATACGCCTCGGGCCCCTCCCCTCTCTGCCGCCTCCGCCTCGTACCCCCTCCTGACGAGCGTCTGGAGCACGGCGGCGGCCTGGTACCGCGTGTAGGCGTCCGCGGAGGCGCCGGTGCCGGGGAGCGCGAGGTCGAGACGGATGAACTCGAGGGGTCGTCTTTGAATTGCTCGATTTCGTGCTCTGCGAGTCTCTATACTTCCGCATGATACAATTTGAAAGTAGGATTTCAGACATATATTCAGGGGGCAGAAACACCGCTCTTATGTACAGTTGTTTACTTGTTCTATGCAATCATTCGCTCGGGTGTGACTTTAAGCAAAACCGTTTTCCAATAGGTCTACATAGAGGTAGGCAGTGCACAGGAAACCGACGATGCTAGCTTCGGAGTTCATTCTAGCAACTAAACTGCTTAAGCTGCATATACGTATGGTAACTGCATTTCTCGGGGGCGCGCTTGAATCGAGATTCGAGCCTCTGTCTCGCCAGGGTGCCGTTAGAATGAAATACTCATCCAGAGGACGTAAACTGACGCACCAATCGAAATCCTCATCCGTGAGCTCCGGCTCTGACCAGCCCTCATACTCTATGGACTCGTCGTGTGCCAGTTTATCCTCAATACTCCAGCACCCCTCCTCTCCGTTGATTGCGGCTTCCCAGTCTTTGGTTGTCGTGCCCATCACAAGGTCCTCTGCTATTTTGTGTGCCTTCAAAAGCACGAAGCAGTCGTCTCGAAGCTGATTCGCCTCCTCCAGATGTCCGACATCTACAACGTAAGATCCCCCGTCTCCCACGAGTACTTGCCCCATCCAATAGCTCGATGGTTTCGCATAAACCTTCTGCAGAGAGGGTGGAAGCGTCTTGACCAGCGCAGAATCATGGGTGAAGTGCCCGGTGATTCCCATAGCATCTGACAACTCTCCGGCGATGCAAATTTGGCCTATCTGTGAAATGCGCAGGTATATGAGGGAAGGTGCGAGTTTGGATATAGCGGCCACAGTGGCATAGAAATAGAGCTCCATTGGATTTGTGATATGCCAACGGCGGAGCTGGGGGTAGAGTGGTGAAGTGACTGTCTCGATAGATTCTATCCTGTGTCCCATAGGATAGGTGTCGGTCGTAAAGTCGGTAAGGCGGGGAAACGGCATGAGAGGAATGTCAAAAGACATCCCTAAACCATAAAGCTCCAAGATTTGCACATCTTTCGCGACGGCTGTTAGAATCGCCGATACGGAATCTCTTGTGCTATATGCCATGGAGTGTATCGTATTCTTGATCGAAAGACGTGCTGCTTCATTATTCGTGTTGGACGACGGTCGAGAGCGAGATGAGATGAAAAGGAAGTGCACACGACGGAGGCGCGGCGGGGTCTTGATCAGCAGTCTCTCAAATGAGGTGACTTGGTTTCGCCCAAACAGTGCGATACTCTGGAGCTTGAATGGCTCAGAGACTTTGCGAAGATATTTCGATGTTAAGGACAGTGATCGCCCTGTGAGTCCAGAGTCAGTACAAGCGAGGGAGGATATATCCGTCCAGATCTCTGGTGGAATGTTTTTCATTGAGCGATAGAGGAAGGGCAAGTGGTAACTGAGATCTGGGGGAGGAGGTTGGGAGGAGAGGTATCTGTGGTTGTTCGAGACGTTGAAAATTGACAGAATGCCTCAATTCCCACGCCACTCGGTCTGACTTGTCCTTAAGCCTTGAGTCCAGGCCTTGTCCAGACATCGCCCGATCGCCGCGGTGGTGTAGCTCAAGAATGCCCCAAATTTAAGATGAGAAAATGTGCGTTTGCTACTAGTCATCGACTGAGATATGCGAATTGATGTAGTAGTGCGTGGTTGCAAGACATCAACCCGATACCTGACTCTGACCACGCGAAGGTGCGGAAAGCGCTTGGTGCCCGCAATACTACTGCACCTCGCTACACCGACCGCCAAAACCATCCTTGCCCAGGTCGCAGAGAGTGTCAACCTTATCGCAGAACTCGACTTTCCTAGTGCTGTTTAGCCTCGGGCTTGACCGACGTGAGCCTTCCCAACCTTGCCATGTGTCCTCCCATCGCAATGTAACGAAGACTAACCAATTTTCCCGATGATAGCATCTAACGACCTCTCTGGATGACGGACATGTATCACAAACACATCCCTCATCGTTACCGTACACTCCAAGATTCTTCGCACCCCGAGGCGCCCACATCCGTCCTCTCGCGCTTTATGGACTCCTTCTAGTCTTTCTGGCATCCTCCTCGTGTCGTCCCCTCCTGCCCCCGCACCCGCACTCGTGGCGCAGATGAAACTCCTGCTGGAGACCTACTACGAATTTACGTGTCAGGAGCTGCCGCCCGCGATCGAGGACGCGCACGAGGAGTTCTGGAGAGAAAGGGAAGGCGGGGTGGTGAGCGTGTGCAAGACACGGGTGTTGGAGATCGTGCAAGTGCGTGTTTTTGGACTTTGTCTTCCCTGCCGTTCCGTATATGCCATCGTGAAACTTCAATCCCTTACATGTAACCTGTACTCCGATCCCACGTACCATCTTCTATCTTCTCGCTATCATCCCTTAATCTCTATTGTACCCTAACTGCTCTTTCCTTCCCCCGTACCCATACACATTGCGCATCATTGCTACGTGGAACTCATCTATATCCTTTCCCCCCCGTATACTATAACTTTCCTCACCTCGTCGCTCGTTCCGTTCGGCTTCTCACCCTCTATGGAGACACGATCACGACTAAAGCTAACACCTATTTCCTTCACCAGCTTTACATCAAGCTCGACCCGAACCAGCTCATAAAGTTCCCTTCCGTCGCCGCATTCATATCCGTCGTGTGGGCGCTCGTGGGCGCGTAGCAGCTGCCGGGCGTTGGGGATGATGGGGTGCGTTGGTCTTGCTACTTTGCGTTATTTTTTGGTGTGATATTTGTGTTTGGCTTCGGCTTTACCTTTTGGTTACGTTTGGGTGGAAACAGAGTTCCAGATGCGAGTACTGATGTTTCCTACGCGCCCTTACCCTGATTCTACTGCTCGTGCTGTGTCCTACTACCATCTTGCCTTTTGCCTCTGAGAACTCAGGACATCAGAACACGCGCTGACCACTCTCCCCTCTCCACAGCTCGTCTCCCTGATCCTGCGCTTCATGTCCACGGCGACGTGCTCAGTGTATCACGACGATTGGAACAGACCATCGAGGGGCTGGTTGAGGGCATCCTGGTGCTGAATATGGGACTGAAAGGTGCGTTCACTTTCTTGAATTCTGTTCTATTCCATTAACTCACCCTTCCCATTCATACAGAACACGAAATGGACCAATTCGAAGACGGCCCCCTCAAGTGCATCTACCTCGGCCTCCAGCGCACCACGCGGCGCCAGGCTACTACCGACGACGTGTTCTAGGCGCTCGTCGTCAATGGGTACGAGGCGGAGGCGACGGAGATCGTGGTGAAGTGTATCAGGGGCTCGCGACGTACCATGGCGCGAAGGGAAGGGTGGGGACGGGTCGACGGCGAAGGACAGCGTGACGTACCTGTTAACGGTGGTTGCTACGCGCAGAGGAACGACGCAGGTGAGTCACAACTTAGCTTTTGTCTCGTTTCGTACAATCAGGAGTGGTGCTGAATTGAGATCGGCAGTACGGAGTAACGAGCACGAATAGCTTAGTGGACATCGCGGAATACTTCTTGGACCACCTTCGAGGACTTGCAGGCGGAAGCGGGGACGGTTGGCCCGTCTTGCAGGTCGATGCTATCGGGTATCTCTACAACTTCCGGAGCCAGGTGCGCTTCTTCCCTATCTTTACCTGTCTCTGTCCTCCTGTCCCTATTCTGACGATGGGATGACTATAGCTCACGAAATATCAGCTACTCTCTGTGCTGCCCCTGCTGGTGCGCCATCTGGGCTTGGCAAACGACGTGTGCTACACATCTGATCAACCGGGCGCTCTTCATCAAGAAGCGCCAGCTTCTGCTGTGAGTCTTCTTGTTCTCGCTGCAGCCCGCTGTGATGCTGACCTGGAGATCGCAGATTCACGACCGATGGAGTCTCTTTGGAAAACGCGCAGAGGAAGTTGCCAGGCTGGGTTTCCTCAATTACGCCCTCGTCTGTTCATGACTTTTAAATGCTGTATTCAACAGCGTGGTACACTGATTGGCATACCCGTCAGCAGTATTTGCAAAAGCGCACTATGTGTTAGTTGGCGAGTTTTGTCTGTTGGTAGTATGTACATGTCATCGCTATCCTTTTTATCAATGCCATTCTTATGATCAAGGACTCCCGCAGCACCTGATACCCTAGCTCTTGTTCAAGCGTTACACTTAGTTAAGGCTAACCGCCTGCAGATCCTTTTTTTGTCCTGCTTTCGGCCAGTCGAGTCTCCCACTGTAATATGCAATGCACTCGCTAGTCTTCAGTCTTCTGCATTATATTGGCGAGCAAAAGAAGACACCTAGGCAAGTCGTTTATCTTTGTGAGGGTGCAGATATTGTGTGCTGAACTATGAGCTCACGCCGTTCCAGCAACTAGTCGGCATCGCTGAAGTTCGTTCGTTATCTTTCGGCTGAAATCTGGCCGGTTTAATGGTTTAATAACTAAAATTGGTTAGAAGTACAAAGAGTACAAGATACTTAGCCCTCTACGAAGGCTTTGATGCTTCACGAATGCGTGGCTGCGCTTATTTCTCCAATCACCTGCCTCCATGCCAACTGTTGCCCGATCTCTGTCTTCAAGGGTGACTCTATTAATATTTCCACGGCTTCATTGTATACTACTTGGAGTAAGTCGCGAAGGTCAGGGTGTCTAGCTGTCAAACTTTAGCTCTCCAGCCTCTGACTTGCTGGTCATTGGCCACTACAATTTGGAAAAGAGGGACCGCAACATAAATCAAAGCTTCAGTGAGAAATATCAATGACGATCAATAGGCTCTATTCCTCATACTATAACCTATCTCAATTCTGACGTGCTACTCAGCCTCTTCGCTCACTCTTCAATCGTAATAATTTCCAGTACTACTACCTTCTCCCTCGATTGCTGCGCTGTTGTCTATTTCGTCCCCGTGCTCTTCGCTGGCCTGGTGTTCGCCTCCGCAGTGCTCCTCATCCTTCAAATCTATCCCAATGGCATCGTGCTCGAGTAGTCACTCGGACTCGCCACAATTCATAACAATGGTATGTCGAAAATTGCGTGTCCACATCTCGCAGCCTGCAACGTATTTCCTTAGTGCCCTCCTTTCGCATCCACGTCCGGCCCGTGCTCAAGCAGCAACTGTTGGCGTGGTGGCCGTCATCAGCTGCGGCCTGCAACGCATTTCCGTAGATATCGCCTACTGGGTGAGCAGCAATCAGTGGACTATGCAATCGAGGCCTTTAGCAGATGCAACCCGCAGCGCGTGCCCATATGCTCCTCCTTCCACATGGACATCCGAACCATGCTCAAACGGCAGCCGAATTGATGAAAAGTCGCCACTGACATTGCTGATATGGGCATTCCTGCCAGCAGTTGAATACCTGCAAGTTTATTGTGGTTTATTGTGAAATCAGATGGTTGATATGGGTACTCCCTATAGAAGAGGGAACGTACAGCACTAGCAGCGAGTCTGAGCATCGAGAATAGAGGTTGCGGGATCGTTTGACATGCAAGGTTGTTTGGAGAGATGTTAATGGTAATTAGCATTACCCCCCATTTGTAAAAGCGCCTAATTATTTAGGAGCGGAGAAGTGTCGACGTGCAACAAGATAGGGCACGATGTAATAGAACTAGGGGCGTCGATAATTGTGCACGCACCAAAGAGCCCAATCGCTATATCCCATCATCTCATGAAAGGGGCGAGAATGATGGTAGAAACGCCGTTTTACGAGCTATCTGAAGAAAGATAGATTTCAATCGATAAACACGGTACATGCTGTAACTGAGAACGTCTCAGAGAAAAAAGGGTGTCGAGAATGCACCATAAAACGATGTGCCCATTCAGCCTTGCCATCGACTCCCCTCACCTTCCTGAAGAATAGAGACATACTTTGAGTCAGCCCGTTCTGCGCGACACAGAACGACCCGACGGAAGTACTTTACGCGTCTTCGACCGGACAATTTCCTGGCGCCATCTCATTGGCGGTATAATCCTAGGAGAAAAGCCTGATCAATGACCGGGATTTGGTGGGCCATTAGAATCGAGAGATTAGCAGCAGTCTGTCGGTGCCTGGACTTCGGGAGCGCCGAAATGTGTGCGCCAGATGTGAATGAATTTCTTTCCATCAAGCACAGCTTAATTTCTGAGATAAGAGGTTTGTGATAGACTGGCCGAATATTATCCCAGAGGAAATTAAACGCGCGACAACAAAGAAAAGGAAAAGGAGAAGGGTGTACGCATATGACAGAAGAAGTGATGGAAGGGGCACGAATAATAATTGGGAGGGACGAGGGACGGACATATGAGAATAATGGCCAGAGGAAGAGGCATGAACGGGAACACGAAGGAGACTAGAAAAGGGTCAGATAAAGCGCGGATATAAAAGGTACGGGTGCGATTGTGAGCACCGGAAGATGCTATAAGAAGATTTACGCACGGTAGAACACTCGGTCACCCCCGTAACAGACAGATACAACGTGAGGCTATGGGGCTGGGCGGACATTGTTGGAGAAGATCTCGACGAGGGCGCCAAAGCCGTTCGTCGGGCGTTGTGGGATGTCAGGCTTGCTAGGGGAAGTCAGTTCGATATAGAGAAGAGGGGACGGAGAGAAAGGGGCACATCAAAAAAAGTGGTAGCGAACAAAAATGAAATTTGCATTGGTAGTCGGATGTAAAGGAGAGTAGAGGATAGAAATTATGAATTGCGGATGGAATGAGAAATACGGAAGAAGGAAAAAGACAGGCACGATGATTGGTTATTGTCCGTGATGGACGAGATGAAGGGAAAACGCTCAAAGAAACAATTGAGAGGGAATAAGATGGGTTCGGGAGGACGGCAACGAACAAAGAAGGTATAGCAAAGGAACACGAAAGGGACACCTATGATGAGACCTCCAAACCTGCTAGGAAAGGCGATCCATCGAAGAGAAGCGAAAGGCGAGAGAGTGAATGTAATGAGATACGCGCCATAGACCCTTCAGTCCCCCTCGTCACATTTGCTCCGCCAGATAATACACAATAAAGACCTCGAGTAAGATAACACGCACCAAAGATGCGGGGCGCATTTTGATGAGGAGGATTTCCGTAGTTGCGAGCTAGACCATCCCAGACGCAGCGAGAGTCAGTTGAATGATGGGGTGAGGGGAGGGGAAAGGGAAGAGACGCACCGGAGAATGTCAACCAATGTTGGTAGAGAGGATCACAGCGCCCCGGAGATGACCGCGACAGCGATCGCTGTATACCAGTGGAAACTGAGTACTGATCAGTCAACCACCAAAAGAATGGACTGACACGAAGAATGGTGATGCACGAGTGTCTGGAGGGCGGACGCGGAGAGGTACAAGATCGACAGCTGCAGGTTGGTCATGGAATAATCCAGCTCATTAGTTATAACGCTGATACACAATAACTCGATGGCATGCTTTGAGCCCTACATTCGTGGAGCAGGACGATGATGGACATGGTCAGCATGCGCCGCGGAAGAGCGGATCGGCGATAATCGGGCGACGAATCGGGTGTCGTCGCCTCTTTTTGCTTAATCCACGCCATTCTTGTGCACGCTGCGCGTTCGAGGCGTGGTCTCCTCAGGTGACCGGTGATCAGCGAGGCTGTATACTCGAGAACGGACTCGCAGATGCATTTCGAAGTTCGCACTTACGAGGCTGGCATAATTCCTAGAACTACGCAATCGGCGCTTTTGAATAGCACAGCCAGCACCTAACGGGAGTTCCAAACCGAATTGAAGGAAACAATGAATAATGATGAAATGGATCTACTGAGTTCTCACAACCTCATTCCGACTTCGGAAGACCAAGGATCCTCTCCGGGCAGCACCTTCTCGCGCAAACTCCAACATCCTTCCCCGCCACCCACCCTCTCCAGCCACTCCCCAACAGTATGCCGTTCAGGATATCCAGAGGACGGATACAGGAGAACGAATCGTGCATCACCGCGCGTGTTCATATCCATTAGGATCTGCATGAGATATTCTGGAGGTGCGGCATCGGTGTGCCGTCTGGGGATCACGGGTTCCACGGGTTTCACGTAGACCTTCTGTATGCTTGATGGCAAAGCAGCAATTGACGGTGATTTGCGAGTGTAATCTTTCATGATACCCCATGGCATGAAGCAGCTTTCCAGAACGCGGATGTGGCTCAGCAATGGAGCAAGCACCGAAATGCACGAAAAGAAGGTCGTGCGGAAGTGCATAGGCGCTCTTGTCGTGATATTCCAGTAGCGGAGCACTGGGAGCATTGCATACGACCGGGAGCTATTACTGCCCTTTGCGCGCTCAAGATCTGTAATGGTATCCACCATATGGAGCTCCAAGAGACGACTGTCGCTTTGGAGTTCACACAGACGGGGGAAGCTGAGGGAGGGCATGGGATGATGCTCGTAAGAGACGAAATCGATGTGGAGGATCTCGAAGGTGGGAGCGATTGCCGTCAAAATTGCCCAGAAGGCATCAGATCTGTCCTTCATAGTTGAATCGGACACACCACCAGGTTTGGGCGAGCTGAGGAGCGGTTCTTTGGTGATGAAGAGATATTTCACTCTACGAACATGGACGGGCATTTTTGCGATGGTGCTTGCAAAAGCCAGTATTTGACGCAATCCATGGAGGGCTATGCTCTGGTACTTCATTGGCTGTGACACCGAGGAGAAGAAGTGCGACACGGATGCGAGAGAGCGGCCCGTGAGGCCTGTATCTGTACAAGCCTCGTTGAATATCTCTAGCCAGATTTCAGGAGGGATGTGATCGGCGAGAGATCCCTGTTTTGAAATCGGCATGGTGCAGCCGCTGTAATGCAGTTGATGGTCCGTTTCGATCAAGAGCGCAAGGAGAGGGCTGGAAACGCAATAATGGAAGCCTGCGACAGTCGACTTGAAAAAAATATGTTTGGGTACATCCGCCGCGCCACGAATCCTAATGGAGACAAATTGATCCATGTTGTGGCAAGTTCTAGAGTGGGTCCTGCCCATCCAACTGCCGATGTTTGGCCGATGTTCCACAACCATTCCAATCCCATGGTTACTTTGTGGTGGTAGTGTTGCCGAAGTTTGGCTCGGTCCGATTCTCAAGGAATTTCTTCGAACTGAGAACCACGCCATGGTTCTGGTTCATCCAAAATCAAGAACCGAGAACCGAACCATTAAGAATCGGTTCTGACAGTTCAGTTCGGGTTCAGGATCGGCTCGAACGCCGAACTGGACGTCCGTCCAATTCTACCCAAGGGAGAGAACCGAGGACCGAACGGGCGTTCGGTTCTCATCAATTCGGGCTCGGACCGAAGTTCAGGACCGGACTGCTTTCCGCCTATGCATTCTGTTGCTTGATATCGACCAGGCCTCTTACAAAATTAATGCCACAGGAATCGCTTGACACAAGGATACAACTGGATATTAATGTAGTCAAACTTCGTATTGGACACTCAGCGGCACGACGTAGATCTATGTAAGAAGAGCCATGAAGGACTGTTTCCTCCCCTAAAAACAATTCATTTTCAGTCCCACTCCATCTTCATCGACAAGGAATAAAAAGCGGCACACGCACTCTTGACGCTTCAGATCCTTATGCACAGCGACAGATTTTCAGGGCGCCCAGACATGAAATAAATATTTGGAAGTGCATTGCGAACGGTGTACAGATTTGTGACCGAGAACAAAAACGAAAACGTAAGGACGAAAAAGAAGAAGGTAAAGAGAGGGACTAGTTGCTTGAGTCTTAGCCTCAGCAATACAACCCCAACTTGAGTCGGGAGCATATTCAATGAGAATCCCGATATCTGCCCAGGCTGTGCACACCGCTGATCGCGACGGCAAGCATCAATGACAGATAACAAGCGACCCGAGAAAGATGCTCCGTTCACGTGTTGGGCACTGCTCACAGAGGCTCGATAGACGAGCAGTCGCACATGGGGACCGGAAATAGGGCGGTGGCAGTGGAAGTACCGTTTCGGAGCACTGGACTAGAATCAGCTATTAGCTAACGTAGAACACCAATTATAGCGCAGGTAAAATCGTACGGACAGCAGAAGATATTGTTTCAAATTCTTTAACCGCGAAGCAAAACCACGCCAGCTATGCAGGATAAACATCAGGTAGAAATAGCACACTGGCAAACAAAGTGGAATATGCAAGACTTCGAAGAATAATGATGGGAAGCTGGTCCTTTTGGTCACAGACATGCTTCGCAGCACGCCCACAACACATGTGAGCACGACAGAGCCATCGATCTTATCCTGCCATCATGTAGCCCGGTAAACAGGAGCGAAAACACCCGAGCCTCCAACACCATGAAAGCAGAATCGGACGCATGGCTCGGCTGGCTCGCATGCGGTAAACAACGGGCAGGCTTGATGGAGCGACAGGAACGGGGAAGACCGACTTGATTAGCTGAATGCGCGGTTCCATATGAGCCCTTGAGGCTTCGCAGCATCACCGCAGACCAACGACCCCTACACATTGCGCATGATTACTCCAGAGCCGCCTAGATACGAACCAGATAATCGCGAACACAGGGACGAAGTGACTTTCGCTACACCCCCAAGTTCCGCGATGGGACCCGGACCACATATTACACGGCTCGAGTCACTCACGGGCTGGAGTGGAGGAGGGAATGCAGACGAAAGGGAGTTTGGAAGAAGGGCAGAGAACAGAGGGGATAGAATGGAGCTCACTGTCAACGCGATTTGGGACCTCCAAAGCAGTGAATGATCGAATCTCCTCTTTTCCGGCCTAGTGAAGGGAGCGGCAAGGATAGAGCAGATCCGATTTGCTGTATTAGAGGTCCGGATTCGCGTTGGAAACTAGAAAGCTTGAGGATATTGGTACGTGGGCCTGCAAAGATAGTCTCGATGACGAGGAGCGCAATTCACATTGAGGGTAGACTGGGAAGCAAGAGGCAATGCGGCCGCGGAAGGGCAGAGTTTATATAGATTAACCAATTCTCTAGAAGATTCGGTGGCAACGTGTGCAATCCACGCGGTTCGCCGAGAGAGAATAATAGCCTTCCCAACTTGAACTGGTAATGATTGATACGGCCATGCGGAGTCGCGTCGAAGGAGAAGACCCGAAGCTAAGCTTGTGCACCGTGTCACACTGGCAATTCCGTTCGGCAAACTCGGAGATGGATAATTAGAACGGCCTGTGGATGAAATTCCAGGTCCCATGAAGGCGCAGAGTGGTTAGAGTTTACATGCAGCCGAGTATTCAGGGAAGAGGGCGTCGGCAGGGGGGAAACGCGAGAATATAACGAGCGAAGATGGGTAGTCCTACAGACACGCGGATTCTCTGGAACATTCTTTGAGAACATGGGGACGTCACGCGGTGGGCCAAGAGAAGAGGAACAGCTACTCGACCTGGATGTCGAAGTAGGTATGATTGAAGGGCCACTGTTGGAATCGAAACCTCGTGTGGCATGAGGTTATTCGGCGGACTCGGACAATCCAGTGATTATCACATGAGCTCCTAGAAGACTTGTAATTGCAATGCTTGAGGGTGGATTGACTGAGAGTCGATCATATTTGGAGGGCATCTTCCGATTCCCACGCCACGACTTGAACGCCGGTCTTGCAGCAATCTTGCAGCCCGCTTCCTTGTCCCAGTGCCGCTAGGCATGATACATTTCTCCTCGTGGTCTTCCCACTCTTCTTAGAAGGACAGCAATGGGTAGACGATAATTACCTGGACCCCGGACCGATCTGAGTACGTCACACAGCTATAGCTCAATATACTGGGAATCTGAACACGTCCAGGGTCCAGTCCTCTTTCAGTTGTGTGAATCCCATTCCTCTCATCATTCTGGCCCTTCTTTTATATCCGATATCCTATTTTTCATGTCGCTTGCAATCGACCCAGCCCCTTACCACGCCACAAGAATTACTTGCAATATGATACCCAGGCACACTAAGATATTCAAACTTCGTATTGGAAAATCAGCAGCAGGGCATAGATACCTCTAGCTGCTTTGAGTCGCGTTCGTTGGGCTACCCAATGGACCTTAGTCGTCTGCAGTTCTGCATGATACAAACAGCAATGCTACGCGTGCAGAGTCACACAATTAGAGCATTCTGGCAGTAACTTAATGCAAGTAAGTCATGTTTTCTTGGTACTTGAAGGTTCGCACCGTTTGGAAATTCATTTTTCTGTTTATTAGAGGTCGCATGTAGTACAGGATGTCGCTATTCTGTCTCGGTCCCGTCACCCGTCTCTCCCTTTGCTACAAGCGTCACATTGTATGTGCACATACACCCTCCATATATAATCTGACACTTGTTCTGCTTCACCTACCTAGTGGAAGTGAGGCTTGACTTGCTGTTCTGCAAAGTCCTCCAGCGTGGCAAACTGCGCACCCAGCGCGACGAGACGAGGGTCCGGCAGAGGAGAGTCCCGATAAATTCCGAATTCGGACATGATTTTATACTGTCCAAAATGTGGAAGTCAGCTGCTATCTCGCCTCTACGCTCGTCGCTAGCTTACCATGTCATCCAACACTTGAATGCCAGTAGTTAGCACAGAGATGAATCTCACAGGCTTGTCGATGGCTAGACCAAGCTTCAACATCAAGAGTGAGAATATGAATACTGCACTAACCTTTCGACAAAACGGCGGCAAAGTCGGGGTACGTCATATGCGCGTTGCCGACATAGAATGTCTTGCCCAAAACCTCGTCGGCGCGGCCTTGATAGTGCTTGAGTAGCGCCAGCACACTGGTGCCGAGAGCGTCCCCAACCCAGGTGATGGCACTGGGCGATGTGCCGCTGAAGCACGGTATGCTAAGCTTGTAAGTGCCGTCTTCTCCCTTTCCGAACGTCCCGGGGAATCTGAAAAGGTGTGCAGGTGAGGTGGGGGATGCGGCAGAGTCACATGCGAGCGTACTTGAAGATGTTTTCAGCGAACCAACCTTGGAATATTGAATGAGCACAAAATGGACCCCGTTCAGACGTAACTTTGACTAACCAGTGCACACGACTGCGCCCGGCAGGCCCGATGCCTTTAGATATTCTTCAACCTCCACTTTGCCTGTCAGAGAATGTTAGGGATACATTGCTGCCGGGAAAGCGTTGTGGACACCTACCGTCGAACTGCGGTACTCCAGTATATTTTCCCTTCGATACTTTTGTGCCGTTTGGCAAGGAGCTTCAAAGACGCAGGAATTAGCAGTCTGCAGCGAGCGATGACGCAGACTGACCTCCAGACGAAGAACCGGGCGCCGACCTCCTTGGCTATATCTATGAGAAGCTTTCCTTGGGTGATCTCACCGCGTGCATCTCCACCCAAGATGGACGGATCGCCAAAATCGGTGACCTTAAAACCAGTTAGCTTCGCCACCGGACTTTTATAATGGATCTTTGCTCACCCCGAACACGGCTTCGCAGCCCGTGAGCGCTTTCCTAATCGAATCTTTGTCCCACAGGTCTCCGGCGACTACCTCAACACCCCGACCAGCAAGGGCCTTTGCGGCATCGGATGAGGTATTTCGCGTGATGGCTCGGGGAGCAAAGGTCTTGTCTTGAAGAAGCACGTTCACCACGGATGATCCTGAGAATCTCTTCTCAGCTTATTTGGCAAACAGTGCAGAAGGTGAGTCATACTGTACGCCATCGACAGTAGGTTCAGTCACGGATCACGAACGACCGTGAACTGAACTATTAAGGTGTCTCATCACGCATCACACAGGGGAATGAACTAGTTAATATATATGCGTCACGGAAAGTGGTAAAAACGAAAATTTTGCTGATAACAATGATTCAAAAATCTTGTGAACCCGTTAAGATGGCCCACTGTACATCAGTACCCTTCTCATTTATCGCCATACCTCTTAGACCGAGACCAATGTTTTTAGTGGTACACATCTCTCGCTATGCAGTGGATGAAAGGGCGCCACAGCGGGGCACAGGCAAATAACAATGTCGGTCTTACTGGCTGCCAGTGCCTCACCCGGTTGGCAAGGGATCTCAGCAGCGAACAGCGCTAGTGTGTAATTCCAGGTGATGGAGGTGATTAAAACTGATATCGATTTTTTCCCCTGGGGGCTCTGAGCTTAGGACAGGTTTGAAAATTTGAACATTGAACTTCTACGGCGCGCGTCATGCACATCGCCCTCAAATGAACTTGCACCAAGGTAAGTTCACGCCATCACGCGTCACACCCCATGAACCTACGGTCGATGGTGTACAGTACCTTGTGTTCCAGTGGCTCCAAAGACTGCTACGATCCGAGACATGGTGCAGTGAGGAGGAAGTGGGAAGAAGTATATTGCTGTTTAATGGCGTTCGGAACCATGTTATTAAGCTGCCGCTATTTATCAGCTTTGTAAGACACAGCAGGGCTCGCTGACTGATGCAGTATGACTAACCACATAACCACGTGGCGGAGCTGAGAATGGAGACTCCGAGCGATGCCACGTATTGCAGTTCAGGCGTGCACGTGATACCGAAAAGATTCCTCCTCTTGAGACTTGCACGACCATCTCGAAAATTTGTCGAAGACGGTGTTTCTAGGAATCTCGCTCAATTTCAACGCACTATTTCACAACAGCAAGGATCTTCGGACGATTCAGACGCTATACAGAGCAAACCGACGTCTAGGATGACCACCGTCAAAAGGATGAAGGCTCCCATCATAAGCTCCTCCCAATGCACTCCCCGGGTCAGCTAGCGTTATACGCCTCCACAATATCTTGGCGATACTTCTTGGCGATGCCTAGTTTCTTCAGCTTCTCGTTAAGCTGTGCGTCCGTTTCCGAAGCAGAGCCCGGGAAGACGGTACGGATATGTTTCAAGACCATGGTATGCCACTGTTGCCGGTCTTGATTCCTGGGTTTGGAAATGTAGGCGCGTTTGATAAGCGCTTTCACTTCCATTACTGAAGTATCATATGCCTTGCCATAGGCGAAGCTGTTCGAGCTGGCAATCCTACCACCCCTAGTACCCACAATGCAAGCTTGATCGTTGAAAATCATTCCTGCTCCTTTAAAAGCCCCCTCATTCTTCGACCACCACTCCACCCTATCCGGCTCCCCTTCCAACCCGAATACAACCACTGCCATAGGAACTGTGGCATCGCAAATCGCCCGGACCATCTGGTAGTTGTCGAAAGTGTCACCTTGAATTTTACCCCGCAAGCAGAATATCAAGAGGATGGTGTTTTTCTCCAGCCGCATGATGAGATCGCAAATGCGCATGATGGTGTCCTTATCGTCGCGAGACCCCTGGCTCAAACCCGCAGTGTCCCAGAGAGTGACTGCAAGACTCTCGTCTACCTGGACGTGGTATGGCTGGCTGTCAAGAGTGCATCCTGTAAGATCAGACGAAGTCTGTGCGATATCTGTGCCCGCTATCATGTTGATGAATGAGCTCTTCCCAGCCCCCGTCTGTCCAAATACGATTACATTCAACTCGGGGGGTGAGGATGCCTGCAACACGAAAGATGAGCGATGATTTGGAAGTACTCGATAATTTTCGATGTCCGAGTTTGGGAGAACTTACATTTTCTGGAGCACAACTGACATTCTGCTTTTGGGGCATGGGGAAATCGATGGTTAAAGGGAGGAATGCAACATACAAAGTCCATCGATTGTTTAGGGGCCGATTCCCACGCCGCACATAATCTGAACTAGCTGGTGAGGCCGTCAAGCGGCAAGTACGAGTCCCTCTTTGGGCCTTTTTTGAAGCCAGCCGGCTAAGGTAAAGTCTATAGTAATAGTATATCCAACTTAGTATATGTGTTATGATATGAGATGCGGAGGATGGAAATGCGCGCAAGTGGCGCGTGCGCGTCTATTGGTACCGCGCTCTGTTCGCGAGAGCGCGGCATCAGTAACTGAGCTGGTCGGAAACCAGCTCGGCATCAATGCGCTTAGGGGCGATTCCACATCGGACGATCTTATATCTTACTGGAAAACTTCTCGATCTTGTTCTTTAGATTTATTCTCTTCGTTACTAGGTATGCAGTATGTTTTCCATTCTTTATGTTCTCAATATAACTTCGTTACTAGACTACTTTCGTCGCTGCATTGCAGATCGCCGGCAGGGTCTTACAATATGTATACAACTGTTTGATCTCGTGTGGCAGCCTCAAAACCTCAGCAGTAGTAAATTAAATTGTAATAAATAGCTACACGGCCAGATGCTTGTTTGGCCCAAGGTTAAAGTCACACAATCATGCGGTGAAATTGTGATTATAACCTAAGGATCAAATTGGATGTGCTGTGGTTAAATTCTCGATTTTAGTCTCAGTTTCAAGGCCACGCTAATGCGCAGCTGATGCACACGAAAATTTAAGCCTAGCTTATACGAAAGATAGCCTGGGCCTCACTTGTTGTGCTCGGCACCCAAATTTGATCTGCGGCCTGTGATTCCAGGTGGTTTGGCGTCCATTTTCGATCAGTAATTTTTTCTCCCACAACCACCACCTCCCACAACCATCCCTCCCACAACCATCCCCACTCCGCCCGCCTCCCTCCCTCCCACTTTCAGATGCACTTCACGAAATGTATGTCAGAGCAGGTGTGTGCTATTTACTCACCTCACGATTTAAGCTGCTCGTGCTGATGACTAACACAACCACCCCCTCTTGAATCTCAGATTGGTTGCCAAATTCTATTTTGGACAGATGCTCTGAGGAATCTTGCTGCTCGGTACTCTTGGCTCTAGGGTTGTACTGCTCTGGGGGCTTCAATCTGTGCTTCGATCTGTGTGCTTCGATCTGTGTCTTTGGCCTCTGGATGCTTCAATCTGGCTCTTTGTCTTTGGCTTCTGGGATGAACCACTCAGCTGGCTGGCCATGGGAAACACTGGGTATGTAATGTATGTTTCTATTGAGTAGCATACTTTCTTCGTAGTTTTGTATGTTAGTTTCAATGCAATATCTTTCCTACCACTTGTCCTTGAGCTGGAAATGCATATTATTAAGTACCAGGAACCGAAACCGGAATAAACGAAAGCCGGCAGCACACAAATCCCTGCCCGGAACGAGCTACTGACCCACATGAACAATTTGAGCCCTGGGTTATCCGTCTGGTGTGCAGATTATAACCTTGTATAACCCTCGCTGAAGTGTACAGAAAATCACCCCATCTGAAGTGTGCCCTTTATCCCCCAGGGTTATATGTGATTCACACACACTTCACCACTTCGAAAGTGATTATGGGAATCAGGGGAACGCCTGCCTGTGTAGTATACACATGACGGTGAGGAACATGACATAAGCCAATACTCACCACTCAGACTGTTGAGCACCATCTCCAGATGATGCTGCAGCGAGCACGCCCGGATCACATCCCGGAATCTAAGTGTTATTCAGTATAATGTCAACACCCGCTCAACTGCTGGGCCGCACCGCTTTTTGTCACCCGGCTGGCCAAAGAGGATGTTCTCCTGGCTCCCGCATCAGGAAGATCCCAAAATTTTTTGATCTGCTTTTAGTTGCTTATGACGAAATAAGCGGAAATAAGTGTTCAAGTACATGAATCTATTATAAATTAACTTTTGGTCGGCTTTGAAGTGGCTTTTGCGATGTAACTCATCAGAATTCAGATGATTTGGTAATTTTTGCACTTCTCAAGCCGTTTCCAAGGCACAAATAATCACATTTAAGTAGGTTTAAGTTCATTTTCAACTAGATTCAATCTGTGGGATAATGCACCTGCAGTGCTTTGCATACCTTATCTTTCCCTTGTTGCCACATCTTTCTGTCCTGTGTTTACTGGTGTTTACTCTACCTTTCCCTTGTGGCCACATCTTTCTGTCCTGTGTTTACCGGTGTTTACCTTATCTATCCTCATGGCCACATCTTTCTGTCCTGTGTTGATCGGTGTTTACTTTACCTTTCCCTTGTGGCCACATATTTCTGTCCTGTGTTTATCAGTGTTTACTTCACTCTTCCCTTGTGGCCACATCTCTCTGTCCTGTGTTCATAGGTGTTTACCTTATCTATTCCTTGTTGCCACATATTTCCGTCCTGTGTTGATCTGTGACTACTTTACCTTTCCCATGTTGCCACATATTTTGACCTTTGTTTAGCGGTGTTTACATTATCCTCCCCTCATTGCCATTGGGGTATTTGGGTGAGATACAGGTAGAATAGGCATATCATCAGCCGTAGGGACTGTAGTGTTTACGAAATATGTGTTTCTAGTCAAAGGTGCCTTTCGTGCATTTGGCAGCTAGTACATAGGCAGGCCTTGGCTACCGGGCTATCCAAAGTCTATAAATTCACAGTCACTGCACCACCAGTGACCATTGTCAACAATGCCAACGCTGCACCTAGCTCTTGAGAAGTGGCAGATTGATTTTCTGACCTCAGTTGTACCCTGCCTGTTGCAGCTCGAAAACCAGTTATCAATTAACATTGATTACACAAATTGTGCACTTAAACTGGATTCTAAATGCCTCTGTTCATGTTAAACAATTCAATTGCTAATTCATGCAATACCCAGAATCAGTAAATGCCCCGAAGATTTCCGTGATCGGTGTCTTTGCACTAAAATAATACCTTCAGGGTGGATCAACATTATTTTTCAATTATTTTCGCCGCTCTATCATCCTTGCTTTAATTCATGTTTTGAGACTTTCTAGCCATCCCCCATGTTCGTTCTTGACGTACCAATGCTGAATATGAAAACAATTGAGGCCTCTTAGACTCACAAGTGGCTCAAAACCGGCCCTGGCGGCAATCAGATCCACAACATAATTTTGGGTGTCTGTGTCGCGTCCACAGAGCTGCTCACAGTGCTCTCATTGTCAGTGTGATCACAGCTGCAAGCTCGAACACTCAAGTGCTCAAGCCTGAGCTACACACACACAGCTTGGCATGTATCTTCCCGATCACTCATGATGTGCCTCGGATTGCGAAACATTTGTGCTATACTCAGGCTGCTTCTTCCTGACAAAGTTTTTGGCGGGCCGCCCAACCACTACACCAGTGCTGGTGTAGTGGTTGGGCGGCCCGCCAAAAATTTCGTCACTTCCGTCAAAAAGATGAAAAACTAGTTATTGGTACATAGAAACCCCGTATATATGTGCTATGTATTTATGAAATAAACGAAGCTGCGAGAAAAGCACAGCAGAGCCCAATGAGGGAGCAAACGAAAGGACGTGGTGGGAATTGCCACAGCGGTGGTAGTGGTGGAATGATAATCTCCCACAGCCAGAATGTCTTTTTGACTGATGTGAAATGAAACAAGTGTGTTTTTGTTGGTTTTGGCGTGCTGCTGGCGCCAAAAAACCGCCCCCAAGCAGCTTACTTCGCCCCGTCAGAAAGATGTTCTAGGTGGTGCTGCACACAGCCACTAGTGAGCTCAGGTGAGCCACATTAAGTAGGCTCTACCGCTGAGATTGCACATGATTTGGCCCGAGTAAATTATAGACACACTCTATGTATGTGTATGACAGCCCTGTATAGAAAACTTAGACCTTCCAGCGGACTGCAGTCAGTGAACAAGCCTCTCCAACAATTTCCACCGCTGTGCCACACACCACGTGACTTCCGGCCTTTATGTGTGAATCTCGTGTGAACGTCTTTTAGACCCTAACCAGCCCTAATTCTGGAGCTCAGAGCTCAGAGCCATTATGTGCAGGCACAAACACACACTGTAAGGCCGAGGTATACAATCTGCACACCCCGATGGCCTTTCTCAGCCCCAAGCAGGCAGAGTGCTGGGCTGCTACATCTACTGTGCGAGAGCATGGGCACCGTCACCTGGGACTGGCTCGTGGCCACCCCCAACGAGTACACCATCCTATCTTCACCGTGATTCATCTTAAAATATGTGTATCATGTATGTTCATAGTCCGGGCTTTATGTAAATTATTTGTTAAATCATGCTAAAATCATGATTATTTACTTTGGTGCACACGGATGGGGGCAAAACAAAGTTATTGCCCAGCATTCTGGGGTTGTGTATACAGCATGAGTCATGTAAAATAAGACTATATAGCATGTATTCAGGCCTGAAAGCGAAAGGATGGGAGTAGGAGGAGGAGTGGTGAGTATCCTCCTCAAAACCGAAAATCTCCCTCCCTGGCACACGTCTTAAGTCATGGCCATCGAGCATTCCCGCTAATAGGTCAAGTTGATGTGGTAAGAGGTGTTGATGAGAGGTTTGAAGGAGCGGCGGGTCGAGGAGACAAAGCGGCGGGGGCGGGAATGCAGGGAGCGGGAAGGTGCGGCCAGCGAGCACGAGTTTCGACCCTGACATTCAGAGAAGCGGCATAGGGTGATGGAGGTATCCCATAAGGTGATGGAGGTATCCCATATGGAGAAAGATATGCCGTCAAAAGGAGTACGGTGGTCATCGTCGGGCGCATATGCCTACGGCGATGGGTGAAGAGAGAGAGCGGAAGAACGCGTGATTGCACACGCGTTCTTTGTTGAGGCGGCCGGCGGGGATGGTGGAGTCAACCGTGAGCATCCCCCGCACGTATCGCGAAAGTACGGGGGGCTGCGGACAACATGGCGCGGTATGGGGCCGATGGGAGGTGGGGCGAGCGGGGCACCACATAATCCCGCGTGCATGTACACATGCCCGCTCAGGATGGACGACGGGGGATATTAAAACGTTGAGGGCTGACTCGTGCACATTTTGAGAGCGTGCGAGGCCTGCTGGGCGGTTGTATAAGGTGGGGCAGTGGCGGGAGGGAGCACAGGGAGTGAGTTCCAACAAGGGACGGGCGCGCAAGCGTTTGCGGTGGTGTGGCGCGCGGTCCTTCTGAAAAGCATCCAGGACATACCCCCACGCATTCTCAGAATGCGTGGGGGCTGGTAGGCGGCTATGGTGCAGTGCGCAATGGGGAAGGCACCAGTGCCCCGGCGCAATGTCGCGTGAGAGAGTGCCGGCACCAAAGAGGCGCTCATTCATCACGAAGTTGTCGGACTTCTTGGAAAGACCTTATATGACATTACAAGGGCCACAATTCCCACAAGACATAGAAATATTGCGAGGAGAATGTATGCCAATAGGTATGTATGTATTTTCGCACTTATTGTGAGTTCACGAAACTTTCGCAGCTCTGGAAACATGTGCGAGTTTTGGCCACCTGGGGATTTTGCGCAGAATGGCCCGCCTTTGCCAACGTCCCCTTGAATTAGGTATGTATGTATTTTAGCAAGATTTGTGTGATTTGTGGTCCTATTTTAACCTTTGTGATACCATGCATTGCCTCAGATGCTTGGCAACACCGTATTTAATTATGTATATATGTATTTTGGCAAAAATTGTGCACTTTGGGGCTGCATTTCAATCTTTGCAATAACATGCATTTTATTTGACTTGCGAGAGACGTTGGGTGGTTTGAAAATCATTCCATTGAAACGTATTTGTCATGTAGCATAATATTGGCTTTATGATGATATAATACATGTGGCAGTAAGGAATGTCTAGGCGCGGAGGGAAGAGATAAACTGGAGGCCGGCATATCATGTGACTGAAAAGGGCATCGGAAATTATATGGCGCCGTGGATAGAACTAGTATACCTGGTGCGTGGAACATGGAGACTGGGATGCAGATGCGACATGGCAAACATTGCTGACCGTTGGATCCGGGGGCAATAACAACAAGCGGGCACCCAGGGGCCAGACGGGACAGTTCGTGAATGATCGATGATCGGGGAGGGCTTGGCTTGAAGAACTTGCAATCAGGGCGGAAGAGAAACCCAATGCCGCGGCAACGAATCCTCGAGACCAAGCGAAAACGGCAGGAGAGGCAAGAGAGTCCGAGTAGAGTTTTGAGAGCTTGAGTGTGGGCGGGCGGGCATATAGCAACACATTTGGAAACCGAACTCTTGCTGACTGGAGCTCCACGTCTCGAGGGACACTGCAGTCCTCTGAGGTTGCTGATGCCGTGTTGAAGATGTTTGCGTCTTGAAAGTTGTGAAGGAAAGAAAGGGTGGTGGTGGGGAAGGGAGGAGAATGAAAAGCAAACGACAATGCGCGGCCCCAGAATTTGAAGGAAAATTAGCCGAAATTGCTTACATTCAGGGCAGGTTCAGGAAGACTTGGAAGTTTGATGAGGGGAATTATTTGACAAACTGAAGTGCATCTATGTCCAAGTTACGCCACCCAGTAAGTTCTGGGTGGCGTAATTTCGATCCGAAATACTGATCTTGTGCGGGCCCAATTGCGATCGAGCCTCGTCTCTCGTTCACTCGACATCTGTCTCCCTCCTCCTTCAGGCCTTCAATAACTTGCCAGCTCTACCCACTACCACCATTTTTCAAGATTCAATGTCGCGTGCATCACCGAAACACGGGAAGGGAGGGATGGGAAGCTCGAAGTAGCCCAGTATGCACCCAAAAGTTTCCGCCCCGTGCCCACCCACTGCTAACAATTTTTTTTACAGTCAGTTCGCGGTCCGAGTGATGCCCCCGCCGTGCTCATCCACGCACGCGCCAGCCGCCGCCCTAGCACCCTCACTTTCCCTGCATCACGCCGACGTGATTTCCCGCGCTCCCACTGTTGCCCACAAAGTCAGCAGCCGTGGTCGACGTCGCGGAAATCGTCGCCTCGCGACATGACCCCTTGACGCGCAACCGCGTCCCCACCCGCTCTAATCACATCGTGACCCATCCCCAGAACGTCGAGTGCCGCCCCCCTCGTTCCCCCACACGCGTGCATACCTCTCAAGATGGTACGCAGCGCCGCCCGCCCCCGCAACGACTTCGCGCGTTGGGGCCTCATCCGCGTCGGCGGCGTCTACCCCGCACTCTGCGCGCGCGCCAACCCACCGCGTGCGTCTCGCCCATCCACCCTCGTCAACTCGCACACGGACAACACACCGCAACACGGTACCGAGCCGTGCTTGCACCCAGCCACGCAGGCACCCTCGCTCGCACCGAGCCGCCCATACGTACTCGCATGTAGCACACCGGCCAGCAGTTCTTCCACCCGTTCAAGGGCTTTGACCACCACGTCTACCTTGTCTCGCGCGCCGAGTCCCTGTACGAACAGGCGCACTCACACTCCCTCATGGGCTCCAGCGCCGGGAGCCGGCCGTCGACCGACGACGGCGACTCTTACGTGTCTGTGTCCCCGCACGCATTCGACGGCGGCGTCAAGCTCGAGGACGACGCCGTCATCGTCCCAAGCCAATCATGGAGTACAAAGGTGCGTTCCACCTCGAGCACATCGTGCTGCCGGCCCTCGAGGCATGGGTGAAGGAGCAGGAGGAGAAGGGGCTGGTTCCGAAGGACTGGGAGGGTAGGCACGCTGGATGAGGATCCCTTCTTTCCTGGGTGGCGGAGGAAGTGGAATCTGGGCAAGGAGTAATGTGGTAATCATGTATTAGAATTTCGTGGGCAATGTAACACGCAAAATGTACATCTGGGTCGTCTAGCAACTCCGCGAGCTCATGCTCTCTTCTTCGGTCATACACCCGATAATATCCATGTACATTGCAATGATCCTAACTACATTGCTTATGAATCATGGGTGTGGAAAATGCACCAACGGAGGCCATTTTATTTATAACGGAATGCAGATAATGGGATGGTGAACACGAACACTCTGCTCAACAACTTAAGATACTGACATACGAAACATAAGATTGGCTGACCAGCTGTCAGTTATCCAAGAGGCACATGAGAAAACGAAGGGTGGAAACTGTTGAATTAGTAAACAGATGTAAACATCGAAAGAACCGTTGCCACAACGAGAATGATAAACATGCAACGAAAAAGCGAAAATTTTATAACAGATGTAAACAACATTCAAATTGTGTGGCGACAAAATCGATGCTCGAGAGAATTCAAAAAGAGAAAGAGTGAAAAAATAACACTGATAAACAAGGTGACAGCAATGGTGGGAACCGGCTCGGTCGACTATGTCACTGTCGAAGGTCTCCTATACGGTCCAAGCAAAACCCGCTAGAGATCAACTATTATAAAGGAGTCTATTCTTATGTAAACATAAGGACTCGTAACGCCCATCTTGCTGTCTCTACTTCCCCATCCGAGCTAGGCACGATCCATATCGCCTGGAGGTCAATTTCGTATGCTTGTCTATTCAGTGTTTCTGTCGCTAGCTCAAGATGCTTGGGATCTAAGCACATCCCGTATCCGTTCATCTTTCGGTTATGCGAATCCCATTCCTCACATCTTCCTGGTCCTTCTTTCCCCGATGTGCTCCGCATACCTCATATCATTCTCTTGATATCGACGCGTCCTTACAAAACCACAGGAATCCCTTGACGCTGGATGGGTGGGTGTATATTAAGGTTCGTATGGAACACAGCAGCAGCACGTACATGCCTGTATCAAGACTCGCGAATAGAGCGCTGCTGATCCCGAAAGCAATATCCCCAACCTAACATAAACTTAGTTAAGGCTCACCACTTGCACAGATATATCCCTACCGAACCCCCACCTTCCTGTGCGCCTCCCTGTCCGAGCCCTGCTGGGCATTGAGCGACGCAGCAAATGACAATACTAATATTAATACCCGGACCCACGACTGATCTCAATACATCGCATGCGTGCCTATTTGATGGCTATTGAGTGTTTCTTCCGCTCTGGGCTCAAGATGCTAGGAATCTAAGCACGTCCAGCGTCCATTCATCTTTCAGTTGTAATCTCATTACTATTGTCATCCTGCTACTTATTTCCACCATGTGCTCCGTATGTCTGATATCCAATTTCTCCTGTCGCTTGCTGTGGACCAGACCCCTTACAATGCCACATGAATTGGGCCTTGACAACGGATACGCATGTGTACAATAAGATATGCAAACTTCGTATCAGAAGCTCAGCAGCACTGGAGCGTACAAATGAATCATGAAACGAGCGCTGCTGGCACAGACAGCAACTCGTTTTCAGTCTCACCGAAGTGTATCAAAGACTAGGATACTAGCAATGCGGCGGGCGTGCTCTTCACGCTCCAGATACCTATGTATAGCGAGGGAGATGTAAACAAGCTCTGATAGCTTCCGGAAATATTTGGCAATGCCCTGCAAAAGCTGCATAGAATATTCCAGAACTTGACGCGCAACTAGAAAACATAGCACATCATCTGGGACGAGACGAATTGAGGGCCTCGAACCAGCATGTGATGATGGTTTTAGCGTAGGCGCCAAGCTCGGATGTCTCAGGCACGCATGCAATATATAACACAAGACACGGTGAAAGCAGAAGAAAATCATAAAAGGAAACTTGGATACTGGAGTCTTCGCCCCTATAATACAATACCCATTTGATTTGGGAATATATCCGACACAGCATCTATATCTGCCCAGGCCGTGCACATTGCACATCGCGAGAGCATTGCGGTGGCCCTTTAGAGTGAACCAGAGGGCTTTCTGCAACATCATAATCGCCTTCTCGAGCTCTGAGGGATCCCACAGCCGCTCTTGAATGGCAGAGGTGCGGCCGGCCGGATAAATATGAGATCTTTTGGAAAATGACAGTTTGATTGATTTACGACAAGTACACAAGACGAAGACGGATTTTGCGCCGGTAGAATACAACTACAAGCGACGTTCTGAGAAGGTTGCAAATCGTTGCCTCAAACGCTCGGCGCTACCCACACGTCAGTCATTAACGACGACATCGACATCGACCTATGAGAAAGTGATGGTAAAGGAGATCATTAGCGAATAACGCATAACAAACGTACCTCGACGAGATCGGGCTCAGCCCTGAGGCCAGTCTCGGCGCTAGCGAGAATCTTCGCAGGCCTGATGTAATGCCTAATCAAAGTACCCAAACACCACGTC
This sequence comes from Athelia psychrophila, assembly GCA_001630335.1. Classification (NCBI taxonomy): domain Eukaryota; kingdom Fungi; phylum Basidiomycota; class Agaricomycetes; order Atheliales; family Atheliaceae; genus Athelia; species Athelia psychrophila. Next base: position 182,754 of record KV417644.1, read on the forward strand.
GTCAGTAGAAGCAGTCACAGTACTGACGCTCATAGTACGGAGGAAAACGGGAGCCGTCTCGTAGTGCGTGTCGATGATGTCGAACGTGCGGTTAAAGTGGAACCATGAGGGTGGGGGTGGCATTGGTGTAGCTCTGCACGAGCATCCATTGCGTCTGGGAGACGGGAGTAAATCTTGGTTAAAGCCCTTGACGCGCTTGAAGATGATGCTGAAGATGACTTGGAGGTCGGGGGGGAGATGGCCCAAGTGATGACTGATAGAAATAGTATTTGTTTGGAAGGAAATGAGGAGCAGGAGAGGAACCGAGCGAACGGGTCCCAGAGAACATGCTGTTGATCCGCAACCAGCCTATGGCGATCCCGACGGCGTTGAGATCCGGGCACAGAAGGATGGTGTCGTTCAGCATCAAATAAATCGCCGCGAATAGTCATCAAAATCACCGGTCCAATTGCTCCTGCGGGAAAGTCGACTCTGCTTCCTAAGTGGCGATTCGGAGTACTGCGGCAGAATCATATGTCCGTTAACATGGAATACTCATTAAATAGCGTACCTGTTAGCGACAAGCTGACGATCTTACTTTACACTCCCTGGCCACGAGCACGACCAAGCCAGTTGTGCAGGATAGATGCCAGTCAGAAGTAACACGCCCACAAATAGAGCGGCACTTGGGAGGTGTCGACATGCAGACTTTGCAGGACTAAATCCACAGCGCATGCAAGCGTGATCGAGCCCAGTTCGGGGCAAAGGTATCATGCAGCTCGGGATACAAGAGCGAATGTGCTCGAGACCCGCACTCCATGAAATCAGCCCGAGAAGCAGGGCTCGGTTCACTCGCATGCGGTTGTGAAGACGGTGGAAGGATGGACGATGCGGAGCGGTAGGAGTGGGGAAGACTGAGTCGAGGGAATGAATGCGCGATATATTATGAACCCTTCAGGCTTCGCGGTAATAAACACAGCTCCACGACTCTCATCGACAGTGCATATGAGTGCTCCAGAGCCACGCATGGCTGGCCCGCACCGCCTCGAAGATCGGGGCACAGTGTACTGTTACTGCACCCCCAAGTTCTCGCATGCCGGAGTGGGTGATGGAGTACAGCGGAGAGGAGGACTTGGAAGAAGGAAAGAGAGGTGTACTGGAGCTCACCGTCAACGCGATTTGGGACCTCAACGTACGAGGAAAATGCCAATCTGCTCTTTTCTGCCATAGTGAAGGGGACGGCAAGAATGCGAGAGCAGATGAGATTCCCATAGCAGAGGTCCGATTTCGTGTTGAGCAAGAGAAAGCTCTAGTAGAGTGGGTCGCGGGCCTGGGGACGATAGTTTCGATGACTAGGAGGGTAAGTAGTATCGAGGGTGGACGGGGAAGAAAGAGACGACGCCGAAGAGCAGCGTTTATGTAGACCCGTCGATGCTCTAGAACATTCGCTGACAGCGTGGGTGGTCCACGCGGTGTGCCGAGAGAGGATAGCAGGCTTCCCAACTTGAACAAGGAGGCCTACTTAGGCGTGCCAGTCCGAGTCGAAGTCGAAGTCGAAGTCGAAGCCTCGAAGCCTTGTGCAACCGGTCCCAGTTCTCTTCGGCAGACTCGGAGATCCATTTGGGTAACGGCTCATAGCGCAAATCCAGATGCTCCAAAGGCGTAGAGTGGCCAGGGTTTAGATACAGCTGGTGATTGACAAGTGTTCGGACAACGCTGAAGAGCTGCACAGGTGCTCGCGTCGTTTCCCACGTTCAGCACCGCCTAAAACGCAACTCGCCAACAATTTGCGCGAATCTTGCCGTTTCGGCTCAAAGTTTCATCTGGTCCTCGTGCCCAACTCGTGCCTTCCTTAGAACCTTCATTTCAAATTTCCCAACGAATACAGAATGTAATGAACTCGAAGTAGGAGCGTAAGAAAGAAGCCAAATATAGGGACTGGAATCTGGATACGTGATCCCATGCCAAGGCGATTCACAAGCACCGTCTTGCCCCAAATCTCCATAAATATGCCCATGGGCACGCTGTCAGTCGCAACAGCCAACATGAATGACATATTTAGAGAAAGCCGGGCATAGGAGGATGCTTGTGTCACGAGTTGAGCACTAACCGCGCACGCTCGATAGTCTCCCAGGAGAGACTTGTGAGAAGCGGGGAAGGTAGAAGCGGTTGTGATTCGTGAACGAGCACGAAGATGGGGCGCGCTGAAAGGAGTCGTAGAGACAAACGGAACATAATGATAGAACTGCAGAGCGGGAGAACCAAAATGAGGCGCAGTTTCTCTCGGCCCTTCAGGCTTTGCTGGATGGGCGAGTGGGAAGGATATCTACTACCCAACATATGCCAGTGCACCGGAGCCAAGCCAGCACCATTGAACAAGGAGTTTGGGATACTAGAGCGAATACGCTCGAGGCCCGCACGCCGTGATATCCCCGGAGCTCAAATGGCTCGTTTTGTCGCATGGGAATATGAAGAGCAGAAGACAAATAAATGGATGGACAGCACGGTAGAAGAAAGAGGTAAAGAAGAAGGCGAAAGGGAAAAGAAGGACTGATACATGCTTGTCCTGTCTCGCATTGTGGACCAATATATGAGAAATTGTCGTACCTGCGGGGTAATAAGAAGGGGGAATGCGTGAGTTTCAGCAGCACCGATGCGCAGCGAGTCTTATACACGCACGGCATGTGTAGAACACTTTGAGAGAACAAGGACAGTCCTCGAGGCAATCAGAAGAGCCACGACGCGCTCAGAAGCAGCACTGAAGCTCAAGCGGAACCGCAGTCGAAGTTGGGCGCGACCACCCTGGGCAATAGACAAAGCTTCGTGGTTTACCTTCAGCGGAGTTGTGCAACTTCCGAGATGTAGGACAAGCAGGTGGATGATAGTAAGAGTGTCTCCTAGACGAGACTCGTTCCTTGGGAGATCCTCAGCCTGCATCGAGGCATATTGAATGAAAAGATTGACACCTGGCAAAACAAACTTTGAAGTCAAACGGCAATGACGTCATGACGCGTTGAACAGGCTAGAGCGTCCGCCGGCCTTTGGCTTCGAACCGCGATCTTCAATGACATTCTTCCCACACGCCAGCGTCCTGCTTCAGCTTGTCCTCGGTCTGGGGAAAAGGCGCCCAGGACTTGCTCACTAGTGCTGTCCACTCGGACTCTGATCGAGGTCAGTCTTCCCAACATTGCCCTGTCCTCCCATCGTGATGTAACGAATTCGAAGACTAACGAGTTATTCCGATCATAGCAACTCACGATCTCCCTCTGGCCGAACAACATTTACCACAAACGCATCCCTCATCGTAACCGTTCGCGCCCGGAGGCCCTCTCGCTTTAGTATATGGTCTCTTTCGTCTAGCTTTTCTGCCAGACCGTTGGCATATGCATCCTTCTCGCGTCGTCCCCTCCCGCGCTCGAGGCGCAGATGACACGCCTGCTGTATTTCTACTACGACTTTACGCGTCAGGGCCTGTCGTCCGTGATCGAGGACGCGCATGAGCAGTTCTGAGGTCCAGCATAAGGGTGGCTCATATGTATGCTCAATTGGAACGCAGGGGCAGGAGGAGGAGGAGCAGGGGAAGACGGGGTTGGTGAGCGTGTGCAAGACACGGGTGTTCGAGATCGTGGAAGTGCGTGTTTTTGGGCTTGTCTTCCCTGCTGTTTCGTATTTGGTATCGTGATACTTCAATCGCTTACATATCACCTGTATCCCTCAAACTCTCGCCGCTCACTTTGTACCTCCTTGGCCTTTGTCGCAGATCTCACCTACCATCAACTCATCTACATCGGACTACCCTATACATTATTTTTCTCCCCGCACGCTTTACTTTTTGGTTTGTTTTGGGTGGAAACAGAGTGTCAGATGCGAGCACTGCGCGCCCGTCCTCTGATTTGACTCCTCGTGCTGTGTTCTACTACTATCCTGCTTTACCTTCTCTTGTTCTTCACATCACCCTTATGGGAATTTAGGACATCAGAACGCACGCTGACCACCTTCCCCTCCCCACAGCTTGCCTCCCGGACCCTGCGTTTCACCTCCACGATGACCTCTTCGGTTCGAAAGAGACCATCCAGGGACTGCTACAGGCGTTATGGTGCCAAACATGGGACTCAAAGGTGCGGCAGCTTCTTACTTCTGATCTAATCAATTACCTGACTCATCCAATTCATACAGAACACGAAATGGAGCAATTCGAAGACGGCCCCTCAAATGCACCTCGACCTCGCGCTCCCCACGCGGCTCCAGGCTGCCGCCGACGTGCTTCAGGCTCTCATCGGGAGTGGGCACGAGGCGGAGGCGACGGACATCGTTGGGAAGTGTATCGGGGAGGGGTTCACGGCGTACCAGGGCGCAGGGAAGGGTGGGGACAGGTGGAAGGCGAAGGATGAATGTTTTGACTGCTGACGACGGGCGCTACGCGTGGATGGATGACGCAGGTGAGTCACAACTTCACTTTGTCTTGTTTCGGTTAGTGAGGAGTGGTGTTGACTTGGGATTGGCAGCACGGTGTAACGGGAACGAATAGCTTGGTGGACGTCGCGAGTTTCTTGGAACACGGGTTTGAGGACTTGGAGGCTGAAGCGGGACGATTGAACCCATCTTGCAGGTGGATGCTATCCAGTATCTATTCACCTTCCGGGGCCGGGTGCGCTTCTTCCCCACCTTTACCTGCTTCTGCCCTCCTGTCCCTATTCCTTTCTCCTCGTTGTGAAGAGGCGATAGGATGATGGTAGCTCACGAAATACAAACTACGCGTGCTACACATATGCGGCCATTGCGATCGATCGGGTTCTCTTCAACAAGAAGAGCCAAGCTTCTGCTGTGAGTGTTCTTGTTCTCGCTGCGGCCGGTTGTGATGCTGACCGGGACGTCGCAGATTCCCGACCGATGGAGTCTCTTTTTTGTTACGCACTGCAAGGCCATCGAAGAGAAACTCGGGAAAACGCACAGAGGAAGGTACCGGCCTGGGTTTCCTCAAGTACGCCCTCGTCCATGTATAACTTTGAAACATCCTATTCCACTGTGTGGTACACAGATTGGCATACTCGTCAGCACTATATGCAAAAGCGCACCATGTGTTCTTTGGCGAGCCATTTTTGTCTGTTGGTAATGCATATCATCGCTATATTTTTACCAATACCATTCTTATAATTATTCTTATGCCTGTCTTAGTCTAGGCATATCAGCTCGCCAAGGTTTTGAAATGAAAAAACGATTTTACGATGCTCCTGAACTTATGCTCCCTATATATACGCGTCGCTGTCCCCTTCTTCATATTGCTCTTCGTTGTCCTCGTCTTCACCGCTGTGACTTTCATCCTCTTCTGAATCCTCGACAATGGCACCGTGCTCGATCAGTAGCTTCACGGTCATGTTGTAGCCTTTCTGTCTTCGTCCTGCAAAACGGGCTTCCGATCTTGCGGCTTTCAGTGCGCTGCCAAAACGGCCTCCTTGCGAATTAACTTCTGCCCCCTGATCAAGTAGCAACCCGACGATGTCATCATGGCCCATCGACGATGCGGCCTGCAGCGCGTTTCCAAAATCCCCTCCTTGCACATTCACATCTGCCCCTTCCTTCAGGAGCAACCGGACCAAAGCACTGTGGCCCAGCCACGATGCGGCCTGCAGCGCTGTTCTGTAGCACCCTCCTTGCGCATTCACATCTGCGCCCGCCTTGAGGAGCAACCTCACGATGCCATCGTTGCCCTCCACCGATGCGGCCTGCAGCGAGGTTCCATATGCACCTCCTTGCACAGTAATATCTGCCCCCTTCTCGAGCAGCAACCGGACAACATCTTCGTGGCTATGAACTGATGCAGCCTGCAACGCGTTTCCGTATATCATTCCTTGCTCATTCACATCTGCCCCATACTCGAGCAGCAACTTGACGACACCATTGTGACCTCTCGATGATGCTGCCTGCAGCGCGCTTCCGTAATGCCCTACTTGCGCATCCGCTTCAGCTCCTCCTGCAAGAAGCCGCTGTGCTATCCGTTGTAAACCATTGAGACAAGCATAATATAACGGTGCAGCAATTTCTGCAGATGGTTTGTCAAAGTTTGTGCGTGGCAGGTCAAACCATTCAGGGTAATCTGGATCATAAATGCGAATCCAGATAGCTAAGGCACTATCTTCCAGCGAGAAGATGCAATCCGTCGTTTGCGAGATGTGCTGGTCTTCACCGCCGCCTAATCGCATGTGGTCTATCCAATATTCAGCGGCATAAGTGCCCAATGGGAAAGACTCCAACAGAGAGCCATCGATGGAGTGTACGCTTCGCAGATAGAAAAGATAGGCCAGACAAGTCTTGGTGATCAGCGAGTGGGCAAGCATGGCGCTGAAGCGAAAATATGATGCCGGCCCAGTCTTCAGACGCTCCGACAGTAGATAATCCTTGACGGACATGTGCGCCAGCTTGACCGTCCCTAGAAAGTAATTAAACGACGGAAATGGTACAATACTATGTGGGATTTATACCTTCAATCTCGGTCACAAAGTGGGAGCATGTAGCCAGCATGTCGGAGGGAGAAAAGTATTGAAGATCGGGATCATAGGATGGCAGGCCGTCCGACGAGAAGTCAACCGTGACAACGTCAGCTATCTCTTTAAGCTCCAGCGGACGGGTGGAGAATGCCAGCCACATAAGAATATGTTTCAGCTCCGTCTGATTACGACTTTTCAGAATGGCTCGTTCATACATTCCCTCCAGATCCACGGGCAGTGCTTGAAGCTGGTCTTCCACAGCCCGTCTAGTGCGGCACTTCGAAAGCTCTTCTATCTGTAAAGCGACCCATCGGAACCTGGCAGATCATCAGTGCATTGAAACAGATATTAGAGCTGAAATTAGGCGTACATTCCGTCTGCGCGTGTAACCAACACCTGTCTGATACGCGCTCTTGTTTGCGAATCGCATTTGATCATCGTGGACAGCATCGCATCGAGATAGGTCTCGATGTCTTTGTCTGCGAGCCTGTTATTGAGGGTTACCCGAGTGATGAATGCCATACACCGGATTTTGTCTGTGATATCTTGCTCTGGCCGACTAGAAAACAGGATATAAACATTTCCCGCTTTCCGTTGCATCAGCTCTTGGATCCATGCCAGGACCTTCTCCCTATTGGTGCATTCGTCGAGAGCGTCAATTATGATGTACGTCCGCTCGAATCCATCGATGATCTTCTCAAGTGTACTCTGCAGAGAAGCCACAGACACCTGCCGGCGCCCATTTCCATAAATATCAACCAATGGCGCAGGTACGCCGTCGGACTGATCACATAGCTGCTGGATAATGGATCGGATCAGCTTGTCATGTAACGCCTGGTCTATTTCTGCGTTCCTATTGTCAAAGAAGAAATAAGCACATGCGTAAGTCGGATACCCTAAACAGCGAAGGAGGGTTTCTTCGATGACAGTCGAGCTTGTAATCCAAAAGGTCAGGTCTTTCCAACTCGCGGTTGATACCAGCTCACCATATGATTGTTTTCCCGCAGCCCGCTGCGAAAGACGCAATGAGCATTGAGACTGATAGATCCTAAAGACAGACTCACGAGTTCCATAGACCCAAAGTGCCGAGTCAGGCGTCTCCTTCCATGTAATATAATCGTCTCCCTCGATAAACCAGGTGCCGGTCTGATCATAATGCTTCTCCCGCGCTGCCAGAAAGTTGCCTGAGCTGTCCGGGGCATCCAGCCATGTATACATCTTGTCTGCTGCAATACAGCATGACGTATGAGTAATTTGAGAGACGATGCAATGTCAAATGGTCCACCATTACCTTTGTCTTCACTCAGCATATAAGTGACATTTCCGTTGATGTTGCTGATCTGAGCATGTCCTCCTGCATGAGTCGTATTGAATACCTTTAGAAAACCATTATATCAGGTTCCTCGTCAGATTACGATGTATGGAAGAGAAGACGAACAGAGCTAGCGGAGGACATCGAAGGCGGATGTTGTGGGATCGAATGCAAAGCGAGGTTGTCCGAGTATCCGGAGAGGCGTGACGCTGTGTGACGCCCACGCATGGTGCCCAGGATCCGCGCGAAAATGACCGCTCACGTGCAACCGTAAGGCAATGAAACTTCTGACTCCTGAGAAACTCCTGACTATCAACCGCTACTAGTTCGAGAGCAATATCACAGATACGCAAACAATTTAGTCGGCCAGTTCACCTCAGATCGTCTCGAAAATGAGGCCGTCAAAAATGAATGATTTTTCACTAAACATACGTGATACATGGCGTTGTTGGGCGTTGCATGGCGCTACGTGCTCGAATTTCTGATTTATCGCCTTCAATCGACGCGCCAAACAGCCAACTCCTCTGAAAATGACTGGAAAATTTCTAGATCGTTCTGCTGGCCCCGAAAGCAATCGCGCTCAGTCCCATCCGAGGGTAACAAAAGAGAAAGAACAAAAGGCGGCGCACGCCGACAGAGATGTACAGGGCAAGACATAGACATTTGAAAGTGCTCTGCAAAAGCTGCAAGGAAGGTTTCAGAACTTGCATTGCAACTGCACATCACAGCACTGGGAACAAGACGAATTGTGAGCCTTGACCCGACGTGCTGTGAGGTCCGAAGCATAGCTGCCAAGTTCGGATCACTCGCATGCATGTAACATAGAACACAAACGCGGGGGGAGGGGGCGGGAAGAAGAAGACAAAGTAGAGGATTACAGTCTTGGTCCCAATATCACAACGAAGGAACGGCAGGAACGAGGAAGACTGAGTTGAGGGAATGAATGTGCGATATCATATGAGCCCTTGAGGCTTCGCAACAATCAACACAGCTCAACGACTGTCTTCGACAGTGCATACGACTGCTCCAGAGCCACGCATGGATGACCCGCACCATCGTGAAGATCGGGGCACAATGTAATGTTACTGCACCCCCAAGTTCTGCGATGAGACCACACGGCATTGCTTGAGTCACTTACATGCCGGAGTGGATGATGGAGTACAGGGGGGAGAAGGACTTGGAAGAAGGGAAAAGGAGATATACTGGAGCTCACTGTCAACGCGATTTTGGACCTCAACCCAATCAGACAAATCCCGTCTGCTCTTTTCTGCCATAGTGAAGCGGACGGCAAGGATGCGAGAGCAGATGAGAGTCCCCATAGCAGAGGTCCGTTTTCGGGTCGAGCAAGAGAAAGCTCCGGGAGATTGGGTTGCGGGCCTGGGGAAGATAGTTCCATGATTAGGAGGGTATTTAGCGTTGAGGGTGGATGGGGGAAGAAAGAGACAACGCCGAAGAGCAGCATTTATGTAGACCCGCCAATGCTCTAGAAGATTCGGTGACAGCACGAGCAGTCCACGCGATGTGCCGAGAGAGGACAATAGGCTTCCCAGCTTGAACGAGGAGGCCTAATTAGGGATGCTTGATACAGCCAGTCGAAATCGAAGTCGAAGCCTCAAAGCCTTGTGCAACATGACACAGATCTGTTCAGCAGACTCGGAGATGCATATAGGTAACGGCTCATGGCGCAAATCCAGATGTTTCAAAGGCGTAGAGTGGCCAGGGTTCACATATATTCGGTGATTGACAAGTGTTCAAGTGGGCAATGTTGAAGAGCGCGGGCGCTCGATCGTGTCGTTTCCTACATTCAGCACCGCGTGAACGCAGTTTGTCTACATTTTGGCGGGTTTCCAATAATTTGTGTTAATCTTACCATATCTGCTCTTTCATCTGGCCCTCGTGTCTTCCTACTTAGAACATTCATATAAAATTGGATGTAATGACAACGCTAGCAGTCAGCGCCAGTTCCTTTCTGTCAACGTATGCCTCATCTTGCGTATCAGATTCCTCCCTTTGATTACCGAAACTGTGGCACGAGATGTGCACGAGTGTGATAAATAAATCAGATGCTAATATTTTAGGAATAGAGCTATTTAGCATAAGGAAAGGAAGTACACCAAACGGCAAGGAACCCCCGGCGAAACACCCGCCCTCGAGCTTAAACAAGTTCAAGGCTTTCCAGGACACAAGGGAAGATTTCTGACCGCATCGTGTATAATTTATGCTATTTCTCAGAGCTTTAAGACATAGAAGCGAAACGAGAGGCAGAGTGGTGCAATCAAGCGTCACCATCTAGTCACCAAGCTCGGATTGCTCGCATGCAAATTCACGAACGTACACAGAAAGCAACGAACTCGAACACGTCAGAGCGTAAGAAAGTAGATAGGTATAGGGACTGCAATCTGGCCACGGGGCCCATGTCAAGGCGATTCACAAGCACCGGCTAGCTCTGACTCCAGATAAATCTGCCCATGTGCGCGCTGCCGGTCGCAACGGCCAACATGAATGACATATTTAGCAAGCCGGGCATAGGACGATGCTTGTGTCACGAGTTGAGCACGGACCGCGCACGCGCGATAGTCTCCCGGGAGAGACTCGGGGAAAGCAGGGAGGTAGAAACGGTTGCGAAGCGTAAAGAGCACGAAGACGGGGCGTACCGAAAGGAGTCGAAGAGAAAAACACATCAGAATAATAGAATAGCAGAAGTTTCAGAACGGCAGAACACAAATGCGACGCACTCTCGGCACTTCAGGCTTCGCGGGACGGGCGGGTGGGAAGCATCTCCACTGCCCAACATATGCCAGCACACCGGAGCTATCACTGCCTTAACTGGCTACAAGTAGCTTGGGATACTAGAGCGAATACGCTCCAGGCCCGCACCCCTTGACGCCGCCGGAGCTCAAACAGCTCGTTTGTCGCATGGAAATATGAAGAGCAGAGGTCAAACAAGTGGATGAAAACGACGTTAGAAGAAAGGGATGAAGGAAGCGAGAGGGAGGACGGGAAAATGATGCAGCTGCGGGTCGGAAGAAGGGGGGATGCGTGAGTTCCAGTCGCAGAAACGATGCGCAGCGCGTCTTATACACGCACGGCATGTCTAGAACACTCTTAGAGAACAAGGGCGGCCTCGAGGCAATCTGAGACCAGAAGAGTGCTTGCCGGAAGAGG